>ML798262.1:170891-193063 GCA_009831015.1 Picea engelmannii | reverse complement strand
AATTAGAAGTGGACCCAACCCTAAAATAAGGAAAGTGGGGCCAAGTGACCTAGAATATGTTTTTAAGGAAGCTACTTGGAGAGTATAAATAAGAGGCAAGGCTCTCTCATTTAAAATACACTTGAGCATATTGAATATCTATAGGTTTTGGAGGTTTACAAATGATATCTAAGCCGAAATTCTGAGGAAAGTGAAGAAAAGAAGGCCGAAATGCAAGGAAGGATAAATTCTTTTGATGGTACTTTCTAAGGTATGTTATTTTCAGGTCATCTCACCATTTTCGCTATAAATTTGTTTATATAATGATTCAGATCCTGAAATTGCTATGAAAGTGAGAAAACATATCCAAGTATATGTGGTTAAAAATTCATCTTGTGGGTCGTTGTAGTTTGGGAGTTACACTCTGTGGAAAATAGGGTTTGTGGCCAGTCCTGAAACTAGTCAAAATCAGGTGTTTCGGGTAAAAACGTCATAACTTCTTCATAACAGATCCAACTTCAGTGAGAAAAAATGTGTTGGTTAGGATATAGTCTATAGTAGTCTTTGTAACAGTTTCATATAATTTCATCAAATATTTTGTGTGGGGCACTCTCTACAAGGTCGCTCTCTAGAATAATCCAGAATTCAGCAAGGTATGTCATTTTTGCTATAACTCCTTTTCTGAGAGGTTCCAAGTAGTGTCACTTTGAGGAATTGCATAAAACACACTGAAGAACATTTGGTATCAGTTTCATATCTTTATACATTACAGGTTCAAAGTTATGATTACTTCAAGTTAGGGTTGTTGACTAATCCAAAACTAGGCATGTGAAACTAAAAACAAGTTTGATGAAAATGATAGTCTTTTGTTTTTAAAAGTTAATGAAGGTTTGCAGGAATGTGATCATATACACCAGGTCTATTACATATCTACAAATCATATTTGGATGATGAAATTGATGAGGGATTTTTGTTGAGGTTGGTGCATGGTTGATGCACTTGTTTAAGGTACAGGTTGATTACAGTTTGGTGCATGGTTGATGCACTTGTTTATGGTACAAGTTGGTGCATGGTTGATGCACTTATTTATGGTACAGGTTTATTACAGGTTGAGGTACAGGTTGATGCATGGTTTAGACTTATTGGTACAGGTTTATAGCAATATATCTCACAGTGATAGTGTGACAGTGGTTCCATCATTCTACTTCTACTTCAGGGTGGTAGGACGGGGCAAGGACAGGTGGTTGTAGACACCTTCCGGTTGTATCCAGAGAACATTGGGGGTTGTAGCCTCCTTCTAGTTGTAGCCATAGATTTGGGGAGTTGGAGCTTCCCTCAGGTTGTAGCCTGAGAAACTAGGGGGTTGGAGCTTCCTT
Source organism: Picea engelmannii (assembly GCA_009831015.1). Lineage (NCBI taxonomy): Eukaryota > Viridiplantae > Streptophyta > Pinopsida > Pinales > Pinaceae > Picea > Picea engelmannii. The sequence continues at coordinate 191,708 of ML798262.1, read as the reverse complement.
CCAGTTGCAGCTGGAAAACAAAGGAAGTTGGTGCTTCCAATGAATGTAATTCTTCAAGACATATAAGAAAAAGCATTCCGTGGTGTTTTTCCCGATTTGGGTTTCCACGTAAAACACTGGTGTATTGTGTATGTGTATGATTGTTCATTTGTTCATTGTTTATTTACTCTGCAGTTATTGGATAATAATGCTTCATTGATATAGAACTTGGATTATATGGTTAAAAGGGATTAAATTGATCTATTACTGATTCACCCCCCCTCTCAGTAATCCAACATTGGAAACCTCACCGAGAAATCCAAGAGAAATGGGCCAGGTGCGAGAAAAACTGGATCAATATCAATCGGGTGATGAAAGACATCAGACTCCCCAAGTTTGGCACACCGGATGACTTTTTCGACTTGCCCGACATAGTAAAATTGCACATCAAGAAAGACTCAACATGGGTCGAATAAATAGAAAAGGTGGTAGACATGGCATCAGGTCAGGTGCAACAGTTTATGGAATACCCGATCAAAGCTCGGGCTATGATGCAACATTTAAGTGCCAGTCTAGTCAAGTATCAGGCACATGTTGTAGAGATAAGAGAGATTTACATGGCCCCAACGGAACAACATAGATTCCCATACACCAACACCTACAAGGAGTTTTTCATGAAGTAGTCGGAGTACGAGAAGAGTCGCCCTCTTAAGTGATATATTGAGATGACTCTTAGACAAACTGATAGGAGAGAATGCCACATGGTGAATTTTGTTTTACTTATCTGCACTTCAGTCGTTATTTTTAGTTAATTTTATGTTATAAATAGGAGCATCGACCGATTAGTTAAAGGTCAATGGTTGTTGCAAGAAACTCTCATTTTTGGTTTTGTTAAGAACTATTTCGGAGCTTCCTTTAATTGAGAAGTCCTTTTGGACCAGAGACAAGTTTATTTTTTCATCAAATGCATGTATGATTGGATGTGGAGAAGAATTATTTCCTATTTTGTCTCATGAATGGATGCAGTAACGAGTAAGAGCTATTAAATCTTTGATAAGTTATCTGATGCAATTTTTTACTGTTCTTTCTTTAATGATGAAAATGAATCAATGTGTTATTATGTGATGGACGATTAGAGTTAAGTGAATTATTTTACTTGCCATTGTTTATTGCATGCATGTTTTCTTTTGATAATTTGTATCTCAGTCAATAATTGGAATACTCACATGGTTAACGTATTAGTACTAGGCTTGTGGTAGACGATAATTTCCTTCATGCTAGAGTAAGGGGTTATCCCAAGCTCAGCCTCTTCTCTAGTCGTTTAGTGTGTTTCCACTTTTTCATCTAGTTGGTTTATACCAGATTTATCTTATATCACTCATATCTAAGAGAAAACACAAAAAGAGAACGTTTGAACAGGAGGAAAAAGAGTTCACAAGAAACATAAATCCCATCGATTAATTGGTCGGATCGTAAGATTTGGAGAACCATTCCACCATTAAACGATGCAGAGTCTGATTGGGCCTCGATGACGGGTTTGGTTCCTATTTTTGAGTTAAAGAGATTTAGGACCCATCAACAGAGCCTCGGTAGAACAAGGTTAAAAGAAGTGGATATCTAAAGGCCAATTCGACAGTGAGAGCATCAAAATATAAGGAGGGTAAGAATGATAGCCCCATTATTTCTTTAACCAAAAAATTATGTTGAAGGAAATTTCTATTCAGAGAAGTTTGCATGCAAGAATGTTGTTCATGAGTCGTCGTGTGTTTATTCCCTATCCCTTTCTCATTCTGACTTGAATAAGAATAATCCTGACAAAGATCATTTTTGTCAATCGAAGGGTATTGGGTCTCTTTTTGTGTCATTTTGTGATGTTGGAGTCTCGAGGAGTATTCTTGGTCTAGTGTCCTCTCTCCTCTCTTCGAAGGATTCAGAAGATAGTTCCATCTTAAATATTCCTTTTAAGTATGACTATTTTCTCAGTTCTTAGGTCAAATCTAGGTCCTTTGGTGATTGTGGGGGAGGTTTGGCCTTTGGTAAGACCCCTGAGGGCCAGGTGGGAAGAAAAACATGTTTATATTTGGCTCAAAGAAACAATTGATTCGGTCTTGGAAATAATCAACCATAGTGCAGGACTTTAGAGGTTGCACAATTAGTTTACTCTCATATAATGCTTGAGGAGTTAGGGGTGCCCATGAACTTTTATCCCTCAAAACACTAGTGTAGATGCAAAAGTTAGATGTCCTTTTTATTCAAGAAACAATGTGTCCTAGTATTAGAGTCGAAGAGAATTTGTGATCATGTTTAAAGGTGTGGTCTTTATTTCTTGAGATTCAGTTCACATCTCGAGGGATTTGATTATGACATGCAGCCCTCAATTTAAATTATGTTCTTTCAACAAGGTTCCTTCTAGTATAGTGGCAAATATGGAAGACCATATTTTAAATTTGAAGTTCAGGTTGGTCAATATTTATGGTACTTGTGTGGACAGATTTCCTTTTTGGGAGGAGTTGAGCTCTCTGGGTTGGTTCAAGGCCCCAAATTTCATTATGGGGGGCGATTTAAATTTCATTGTGTCCCTATATGAAGTAGGGGGAGGGAAGCCTTGGAAGGATGCCTAGGAAGGATTATTTTCGCATTGGATTTCTAGTAACCATTTGGTTGATGTGGATCCCCCTAAGGTTTCCCATACTTAGAGGAATGGGTACAAAGGGGAGAAGTTGGTGGATAATTTCATGGATAGATTCCTAATTTCCAAGAAAATTTTCTTTAATATTTTTTCCTTTTCTTCTTGGGTATCTGCGGGGGGTTCTTCAGACCATCTTCCTATTATTTTGAAAATAGTTAAGCGAGAGAAAAATCATCCTTCTCCCTTTAAATTTAATCAAAATTGGAGGGAGGATGACTTCATAAATTTAATAAGGGAACAATGGTCTCATTTGGTTCAGGAGAGTGGAATTTCTTGTATGGAACAGTTCACACGTAACCTTGCAAAAATATATGATGTCTCCAAAGCATGGGCACAAACTTTTAATGGGAAGTCTCAACAGGTATTGAAGGAAATAGAGGCAAAGTTGGAGACGTTGTTGGTGGATAGGCCGATAGGGTCCCTTTTGTCAAAAGAGGAAGAATCCCTTTGTGAATTGTTGAATAAAAATAGGAATTTCTTTGGAAGAAGCTAAATGGCACCTAAAAATTCGAACAACCTGGTTGAAAAAAGGTGACAACAACACGAAATGTGTTCATAGGTTTTCTCAGCACCAACGGAATATAAACACAATGAGTGAAATCAAAAATATGGAGGGGGAGATAATATCCTCCCATAAAGGCATATCTTCAGCAGGTAAAGATTGTTTCTTTAGTATTTTTAAAGAAAAGGCAAGATTCCCATTTACTGAGTTTTGAAGGTGATCGAGCTATTCCCTCATTCTATTTCGGATGAAATAAATGAATCTTTGAAATTGGAGATAACTAAAAATGAAATTCATAAAACTCTCTTGGATTTCTAGAAAAGTAAGAGTTTGGGTCCATATGACCTCCCAGTGGAATTCTTCTTAGGTTTATATGATTTGTTAAAGGAGGATCTACTCAAAGTGGTAAAATAATCTCAATTTTCTCGTAAATTCTTAGGTTCCTTCAATAAGACCTTTCTCTTCCTCATTCCGAAGAAAAAATAAATTTCCTCTTTTGAGGACTTGTGCCAAATTTATTGTTGTAACATAATCTACAATATTATCTCAAATATCATCGCTAAAATACGAAATCCCATCCTTAGTGAAATGTTTTTGGAGGAACAGTTTGAATTCTTGTTCAAACGTCAAATCCATGATGCAGTCTAACTAACATTAGAAGATCAACATTAGATAAATACTCGGAAGATCCCCTCAATTTTTCTGAAGATTCACCTTTCCAAATCCTATGAGAAAGTTAGTTGGGTATTTCTGATACTATCCCTAATTGACTCTACCTCTTTCATTGTGCTTGTAAATGGTTCCCCCTCCTAGTCCTTTCATGCATATAGAGGCATGTGCCAAGGATTTCCTTTGTCTCTGTTCCTTTTTCTTGTTATAGTGGAAGGGTTAAGAAATCTCATCCAAAATTCCAAGAGGAGTGGAATACTCAAAGGAATAAAAAAAATTAGTCAACATTATTGTATCATTTACTTTTTGTTGATGATGTTATGATCTTTGGTGCAAATTCTCAGCAATAATTTTGTGTTATTAAAGATATTGTATCCTTATTTTTCTCAGCTAAAGGAATGGAAATCAATATGTCAAAGTATTCTCTAAGAGTGAATTCCTTGGAGGGGGAAACTATGTATTCCTTATCAACTCTACTTTCCATTGCAAGATCAGATCTGGATGAAGGCTTAAAATACCTGGGGTTTGAGCTAAAGTTGAATACATACTTGTATGATGGTTGGTTTGGTTATTTAAAAAGATACAAGTATGCATTAATATAGGGGTCCACAAATAGCTTTCTATAGAGGGTAATTTAGTATTAATAAATTCAATTTTGTTTAGTATCCGAGAATATTATTCCATTATAGAAAAAATCCCTAAAGGGATTCTATTGAAAATCAAAAAATCGTGTTTCCATTTTTTCTGGTTAAGGAAGAAAGGGGATGATGTAATTCCACTAGTAAGTCGGTAGAAGTTGTTAATTCCAAAAGAGTAGGGTGTCTGGGGAATAAAAAACTTACTTTGGTTTGACCGGGCATTGGCAGCAAAAAAATTATGGAGGCTCATTCATAACCATGTTGGAATACTGAGAGGGGGGGTGAATCAGTATGTGAACTTTTTACCACTTTCAATCACAATATAGAAACTTCAACCTTATCAGCATTTTTCCATATTTTATCACTTATGCATTCAGTATATTATTTAATCATAAAAAGTATCATTCATCAATGCATAAAAAACAACCACAGATACATAGTACACCAGAATTTACGTGGAAACCCAAATGGGAGAAAACCATGGAATGATTTCTTATATATATAATGATTACATTCATAGGAAGAACCAAATTCTAGATTCTATAACACCAATTGGAAGTAGGATCCAACCCCCTTTTTACAGGCTCCAACCTGAAGGAATTTGCAACTCCCTGAATTCTCCAGCTACAACTGGAAGGAAGCTCCAACCCCCTAGTTTACAGGATCCAACCTGAAGGAAGGTTCAACTCCCTTTTTCTCCATATTCAACCATAAGGAGGCTACGACCCACTGATTTACAGGCTCCAACCTGAAGGAATATCCAAATCCCTGTGTTCTTTGGCTCCAACCGAAAGGATCCTACAACCCCCTTTCCTTGTCGTGTATTGCCTCCCTAAAATATAAGTGTAGACTCAACCTGTCACTACCACTGATATTGTCACTGCAATTGTCACTGATACAATAATTTTCCATCCATCTTGTCATTGTTTCTGTCATTTTCATTGTCTTGTCAACTTGTAACATGTTAACTTGTCATTGTCTCTGTCATTATCTCTTTCACTGTCTCTGTCACTACCAATGTCATTGTCACTATCATTGTCAGTGATATACCATCATCAACATGTGTGTCTCAACCATGTACCAAAACATGTGCCATACCATGTATCAACCATGTACCAAAACCTATACCATACCATGCATCAACCGTGTACTAAAACGTTTACCATACCACGCATCAACCATGTACCAAAACATGTACAATGAGATGTACCTTAAGCATAAACCATATCAATCATGAAATGTATCAATCATGCCATACACCATGTACCACAAGATATCATCAATGAAGTGTCTCAAGCACATGATAACATCACCATGAAATATACCAAACTATATATCAATATAGCTAAGATATGCTTCTAATCAATGTACCATAACATCACCAAGGTGTACCTCAAGTATATGCCCAAATCTCCAAACCATGTGCCACAATGTACCTCAAGCATGTATCATACCATGTGCCACGGGATATGCCTCAAGTATATTCCAATGTGATAAAGATGTGCCTCTAAAAATAAACCATGACATCACTCAACCATGTCCCATGTATGATGCATCATATCATATGCCCAACTCTCCAATCTATGCCTCAAGCATGTATCAAGCCACAACCTTCAAATATACATGTAAAACATACATTTAATATTGTAGTAGAACCAATACACAAGATTACAGACTTGTAGCTCTTCCTTAACCTCAACAACCTGGTACTAACATCCTCCTCAAAACCTTTTCACAGATATGTGACTTGTAAACTATCAACCCATGGATATTTGTGCTTCGTGTTTCTGTAACCCATGTACATTTGCACCTTTCCCATTATCAACCCACAGATAACCTATCCATGCTTTTCTACATTGTGACTCACATAAATATGCACCTTCCTAAGTTGTGACCCATGGATAACCTTAGAAATATAGTTTAGTCACATTCGTACACTTCTCTCCTTAAGATATTCCCTACCTCGGATATGCTACGAAAATATAAACCATATCACTTATTCACTTAGAAGATATTCAATAGACTTGTGTATATGAATCTACTTATGAGAGACTCGTTGAGATATATTTAAAGTTTTTTAAAATAAATTATCTTCTTAACTTTAGGGCTTCTTGTTACAACCACTTTACCCTTTAATTAATGACTTGTAATTGTTTTAGGGTCTTCTTAACCATTCTTCTAGGCTTCCAACTTCATGAGGGCATAACTCCTCAACCATGAGGAACCACATGATGTACCACCTACCGTTGGAAATGGAACGACAAGGACTATCCATATATGAGTATGTTACATGAATTTAAAGTGTCCTTAATTTCCTTATTCATCAAACAAATTTGGGATTCATGACCATACCTCTAGGGATTCTCAACCATTTAACTACTTATCCATATTTCAAGGGATTTGTCTAGGGTTGACTATGGTTGACATCAATGATTCTAGATTTCATCTAGATTTGACATCAATGAAAACTAAATTTCCAACAATCTCCCCTTTTGGCATTTGTGGCAAAACCCATATTCCACCTGTGACCAATTCTCCTCGTGTTTCTCTCCCCCTTTGACATAAATGGAAAAGGGTAACTCTCTTTGGGGTTTCTCCACCTTTCTCCATGCTTCTTATCTTTCTTTTTATCCCCCTTGGACATCATGGGTTAAAAGGGTAACTCCCCCTGTCGGTATGTCTCCCCCTGTCTTCATGATTTTTATATTTCTTTCCTAATCTCTTCCTATGATGATTTCTCTCCCTTGAATTCTCTACAAGATGTCATGTAGATCGATGTGGGGATTTGTGTACTTGATTCCTTTACTCTCTTTCGGTGATTCTTTTCCATTGGTGCTTCCTCTTGTAATTCAATGACATATTTAAAAATCATTCAAAGTTACTTGAATTCATAGCTTGTCATTTTCACTTCTTAGACATCAATGACCATACTTTTCAACAATTTCCCATTCATTCTATGACTTATGGTGATGGTTTCTCTTCACCTATTATGTTGTGTCTTTCACTGCTTTCCTTCCTGTGACTAATTGATTCCACTTGTCAATATTCTTTCATCCAATGTCATATATCTCTCTATACATGTCAATGATCTCATAAATCCATCTCTATCCATGTCATAAATTTCAGTGATTCTGCTACTCAACTACACATAATATTGACCCATCTACTGATTACAACATATTCATGTTTCTCAAGTTGTCTTTAGAATTTGCAAATCATACACTACATGTATGGAACAATATTTACTAAATGTATCCATTCCTGAATACATACGTGGAGTACTCTATACAATCGTGAACGTATTCCTAATAAGTGTGCTAATGATATACTTCATAACTATCAGCTAATACCTGCATGGGAATGTGTTCTGAAAGTTGTTCCTCCACCAATCAAACGGTCACAATATATTCTCCAATTTTGTCATCAAACCACACTTAGAATGCCTTCCAAAATCCGCAAACACTTTAGATTGCTCGAAAGATAGTTCTCTTATCTATAGAGATACTACTTAGACTCCCTCTCTTCAATATTCATACTTAGTGAGAGTCTCCAAGATGGATGGATCAGAAAAATGCCCACTCTTATGTGGAGTAATATTCCTCTTCACCTATAGATTCATCATCTTCCTGAATTATGTCATCATCCTGAATTCTGACATCTTCCTCTTCATCCTCTACCTGAATTCTGACACTTTCCTCTTGGCCTATGAATTTATCGTGATCTTGCGCTGCTGCAAATCCTATGAGTGCGATCTCTAGAACCTGTTCTTCATTCTCCTACTCTTCTTGTTTTTCTTTTCTTCTCCAATCCTTCTTGTATATGTTAGTATTTTATATCCTGCTTCTAAAATCACGAGCTATGTGTCCATAGTTGTGGCATTTGTAACATTCAATATTGTGTGGGGGCACATAAACATTTATTGCTCGACCATTTACTCCATAAGCTCTGCAATCTACATCTTTATGTACAAAGTTATTACAAGTAAAACAATTACCATAAAATAAACTTTGATACCTGGAAGTGGATGATCCTCTTTGTGATGTAGTCCTTTTGAATTCATGCCTTGGATGATCACAATCTTATGTTTTGTTGTTTCCTTCACAATGATCGAAGCTTCTTTGATACCTGAAAGTGGAGGGTCTTCTTTGATATCCGTCTCTTTTTTAATCTTATTCTTGAGTCTTATTCATTTCTATAATTTTATCCTTTGAGGGCTCATATTCTTCCTTCTTAATGGGGCCTCTGATGATTTCTACATAACTCTTAGCCTTCTCTTCATTCTTCCTTTCTAGTAACTTGTAACATTTCTCTTCGTCTTTCTTTACTATTGGTGTGGATATTTCTCTCTCTTCAATGTTCTTGTTGATCCTGACAACTTTAACTCGTAATGTGACAACTTCTTCTTCGAGCTTCTCACAATAATCTTCTTTCTTCATCATTTGGATCTTTATGACTTATTTCGTTCTCTTTGCTTCTTTAAGTTGGGTCTTAAAGGAAACAATTTATTCTTCAAGTCTTTTTTCTTGTTGACTGAATTCCACTTTAAGATTGTTTAAAGTCCTTAGATCTTTCCTTGAGATGGCTAGTCAAAATATTTTCTCTTTTCTGCTTCCTTTCTTTGTGCTACTATTTCGACTTCCAAAAATTGTTTTTCTTCCAACTGACTTTTGTATGTTTCTTCAATTCTTCTGGCTTCTTCTACTTGGAATTTTAGGTTTGTAATCACCTATTGGACTTCTTCAGAGTTGGTATTTTGAGACCCCTTATTTAGCTCGAACAATTATTCCTTGAGTGACTTATTCTTCCTTCTTTCTTTCGTCAGTTCGTCTAAAGCACTGATTAATTCTGCTTTAAGATCTACTATGCCTTCTTCACAATCTTCTTCTTCTGAATATGTCTGACATGAAGAGCATTTTTCTTCTTATTCTAATTCAGCATATGTTTTATTCTAATTACCATGCTTTGGCTCTGGGATAGAATGGGATTCCTTTAAGTATAGATTATGTAACTTATCCCAAAGTTTTTTGTTTGATGAAAATTGTCTCACTTTGTCTTTTACGGGATCAGGTAATCCTTCGAGGATGAAATCCATTGCTATGTTGTTGTTTATTTTTAATTCCTTTGTGGCTGTAGTCTTTGGTTTCTTTGAACCGATGTATCCTGTAACAAATAAGTACCAAACATCATACCCATGCGCTCGTAGAAATGCTTTCATAATGTTTATCCATATCTCATAGCTCTGATCATTTTGACCATCAAACATTAGCGCTCCATTTTTATTGCAATCCATGATCTTCCTTCCAGTGGTTAGACTTTCTATAAAGGAACCTTCTCCGATACCAATTGTTGGAATACTGAGTGAGGGGTGAATCAATATGAGAACTTTTTACCACTTTCAATCACAATATATAAACTTCAACATTATCATCAATATTAAATAGTGTATCACTTATGCATTCAGTATGTTATTGCATCATAAATAGTATCATTCATTAGTTCATAATAAAGAACCACAAATACAGAGTACACCAACATTTACGTGGAAACCCAAATGGGAGAAAACCAATGAATTTTTTCTTATATATATCAATATTACATTCATAGAAAGCACCAACTTCCTAATTCTCCAGCACCAACTGGAAGGAGGATCCAACCTACTATTTACAAGCTCCAACTTGAAGGAAGCTACAAATCCCTAATTCTCCAGCTACAACTGGAAGGGGGCTCCAACCCCTTATTTTACAGGCTCCAACCTAAAGGAAGCTCCAAATCCTTTTGTTCTTTGGCTTCAACCAGAAGGAGATTATGACCTCCTGATTTACATGCTCCAACTTGAAGGAAGCTCCAACTCCTTCTGTTCTCTAGCTCCAACCAGAAGGAGCCTACAACCCCCTTTCCTTGCCCTGTCCTGCCTCCCTGAAATATGAGTGTAGACTCAACCTGTCACTACCATTGATAATGTCACTGCAATTGTCACTGATACATTAATATGTCATCCAACCTATCAATGTCCATGTCACTGTCACTTTCTCATCGACTTGTAACTTGTCAACCTGTCACTATCCATGTCATTTTCCCTATCACTATCTTTGTCACTACCATTGTCATTATCATTTCCAATGATATACCATCATCAAACTGTGTGTCTCAACCATGTACAAAAACTTGTACCATACCATGCATCAACCATGTACCAAAAATTTTACCATACCATGCATCAACCTTGTACCAAAACATGTACCATGAGATGTGTCTCAACCATAAACCATATTACTCATGACGTGTATCAATAATACCATACACCATGTACCATAAGATATCATCAATGAATTGTCTCAAGCATGTGATAACATCACCATGACATATACCAAACGAGATACCAAGATAGCCAAGATATGCTTCTAATCAATGTACCATAACATCAAAAAGGTGTACCTCAAGAATATGTGCAAATATCCAAACCATGTGCCACAATGTACCTCAAGCATGTATCATACCATGTGCCACAGGATATGTCTCAAGTATATGCCAATGCCACAAATATGTGCCTCTAAGAATGAACCATGACATCACTCAACCATGTACCATATATCAAATCATATGCCCAACTCTCCAAACCATGCCTCAAGAATGTATCAAGACACAACCTTCAAAAAAACATCTAAAACATATCTTTAATCCTATAGCAATCCTGATACACAAGATTACATACATGTATCTCTTCCTCGACCTCAACAACCTAGTACTAGCATCCTCCTCGAAACGTTTTCACAGATCTATGACTTGTACACTATCAAACCGCGGATATTTGTGCTTTACACTTCTCCGACCCACATACATCCGCGCCTTTCCCACTGTCAACCCACAGATAACCTATCTGTTCTTTTCTACATTATGGCCCACATACATCTGCACCTTGATAATTTGTGACCCGTAGATAACCTCAAAAATCTAGTTCAGTCACATCCATACACATCGCTCCTTCAGTGATTTGGATTTAGGAGAGAAACGAACTGATTAACAGACTGAATACAATAAACATAGAGATATGAAGAATAACAAAAATATCTAGTGAACAATATCTTCTATTAAATAATGAAATAGGCTAAAATTGTAAAACTACAGAACGAAAACACTTGCTCGAATGGTGGTAGCTATCTCTCAGAAGAGATGTGGCTGCTACGCGCATCCATCTGAGCAGAAATGATTATAATCATGCTACAGAGGCCTTTTTGATATTAATCATGAATGCCAAAACCGTAGACATCCAAAAACCTAACCCTAGAAGGTGAAACGCCAAAAGTCATGTGGACCCTATGGGTAAGTTGGTGTAATTTGGTACCTCAACTTCCAAGGGTCATAACTTTTGCATACGACCTCTATTTTAGGTGTGTGATAGCCTGTTGGAAATGTATTTTAGATAAATACACATTATGTCATCAAACTTTGACTCTGTCTAAATTTTTATTGTGGCGAGCCAAAAAAAAACATTTAGGGCCCCAAAACAGCCCTAGAAGTACAGCAAAATGTGTTGACATGAAAACATACAAAATAAGCCACTTGGATTAGGAGATATGCCACCCATATCCACCTTGTTAAACATTATTTTTGTCATCCCTATGACCATTAATGATGTAAACATGTATGTAGTCTTTAGAGGGGTCAGTGGCCTGAGTTCCTGAAGAAAGAAGGGAGAAGAACTTTTCTTGGGAAAAGAAGTTGCATTTCCCTTTGTAAAAACCCTATTAAAGATTATTTCCACATGTTGCACTATGGCCAGGGTGCAAGAATGTCTGATTCTCACAGGCTGCACCATAGCTAGGTTGCAAGAGGTTCACAGGTTTCTCTATAGGTAGGGTTCAAAAATGCTCATACGTGGGAAAAACGAGCATCTTCTCGATGCTTCTAGAAGGAGAAACTTCCATGGTGAGGTGGCATTCGAATGGTTTGGATCTTACTCGCTTTCATGATTTGGTGGGATCATCCTAACCTCATCACCTTATCCTCTTCAACTTATAAAAGGAGAGGATATCTCATGGAGAAAGTTGGTTTGGATGAGATTAGATTTTGAAGCTTTTGATTTTGGAGCTTTTTGGATTAGCTTGGATTGGATTGAGCTTTGCAGATTGTTAGCTTGGCTAGATGAGCCATTTTGTCAAGATAGATTGTGAATATTATCAGATCTATGCTCTCAGAATTATTGGAGTGGAAGTGTGTGGGGAATGAAGGACAGTTTGAAGGGACCTTACGACATCAAGGCCATGGTTGTAATCTCTCTTTCACATTTAATATGATACAGTAATATGATTCTTTCCTATAAATATTGTTGTGTTTTATTGTATGATTCCTTGATCACATACATAGGTTTATATTGAGTTTATGCTATTACTATCACTTTGGTTGGTTGTGTTCTTTTGCAGTATCATCATTGTATGAGTGTTGGAACATAGCTAGGATGGAAATGGTGAGAGGAAGCGACGTTTAAACGGTATGTCACCCATCCCTCTTTAGTTAGTAAATTCAATATTTAAAACTTAAGGAAAGCGCCATGTTCTGGTGTGTTTTGTTCTAGATCCAGGTGGATATAGGGATATCAGTTAGTGTTTTCACCTATTGATTTATCATATAACACACCTGGAGGATGTGTGGGGCTTCAAACAACACAAGAAGTGTAGAACTCATAATTACAAAGCAGTACAGAAGAACGTGTTGAACAAAAAAAGGACATGAGGAGCCGGTTGGAATAGGTGGGTGTCCACTAATATCCACTTGGATAAATCCTCCCCCTTAGGAAGCAATGGTCTCCATTGCATTGAATTCCCCCATCAGGTGAGGAAACTTTTGTTGGATTTGGCCCCAGGTGAGCCATTTTCCTTGGTGTAGGAGTCGCCCTACCTTGACAACCTGATAAAGTTGGATCCATTGTTGGTGAGTTCCCTTGACCTGTCTGTCCACTATCTGATCAGTAGATGCTTGTTCCATGTAGTCAAGGTTGAGCTCTGTTCATTTTAGTTGTTCTGTGATCTCAAAGGTTTCCAATAATGGGGGAAAGTATGGCTAAAGGACGCCCACATTGAGTGTTGGATGAATACCAAGGAAGGGTGGAGTTTTGAGATCAAAATCATTGCTACCCATAGCCTTGGTGATGTTGTAAGGCCCATAACGAAGTGGGCAAAGATTCCGATGAGGCCTGGTGAGACGCTCCTTCTAAAAATGTAACCATTTTTGTCGCCAACCTAAAACTGGTGCGGTACCCTATGTTGATCATGGCGTTGCTTGTACTTAGCATTGGATTTCTACAAAATCTCCTAGACGTGTTGGCGGATGTGTTGAATCTTCTCAATGAATATGGTGGATTTTTTTTATCGCAGACTGATCACGGGAAGATTCTATATATGTGGTGGCAAGAGGAAGTGAAACATCAATGGGTCCCAAGGGTTGGAATCCCAGACCCACCTGAAATGGGCTATGGTTGGTGGAACTATGGAGAGCCTTGTTGTAACTACGTTGGACATATGGGAGACTCTCATCCCATGTATCTAGATTCTTAGAATTGTACATGCACAGGATGTGCACAATCATCCGATTGATGACCTTTGTTTGGTCATTGGTTTGGGGGTGGAAAGCAGTGGATTTTGTGATCTTGGTGTCCAACAGAGACCAGAGACTTGACCAAAAGGTATTGAGGAACCTGTTGTCTCAGTCAAAGATGATGGTATGTGGTATCCCAAAGTGGAACAACACCCATTTGAAGAAAATCTTGGTAGTATATGTCGTTGTGACATTCTTCTTACAGGTTGTGAGGATGGCCATCTTCAAAAACTAATTAATGAACACAAACACGCAGTCATTTACTTGCTTGGTTGATGGCAAACTAGACATGTAGTTCATTGAGATGGATTCCCAAGTCTTCTTGGGAATAGGAAGAGGAGTGTATAAGCCTTGCTTATTGATGGCAGGCTTGGAAATGGCACAGGCAGTGCAAGATCTGATATATTTGTTGACTTCCTATCGAATTTTTGGCCAATAAAAATGTTTATGAAGAACGACCACAGTTTTCTCTATGCCAAAATTTCTTGTCACCCAACTGTAGTGGGCTTCCCAAATCATATTTGCACTCTCGCTTGTAGGAACACAAAGATGGACCAGGTGACATAATATTTCTTCCTAAATGTGAAAATCAGTGACATTTGTGCTTGTACCCAAGACCTGATATGTGGAAGCGAAGTCTGGATCTTGTTGATAAAGGTGGGGCCACTCAGATGCTTCATGTCCATAGGAATGGAGCACAATGGTGAGTGCATCCATAGGAGGCCGACTGAGGAAGTCAATGACACAATTGGAGATACATGTCTTATACTTGATGTTGAGATGGAAATGTTGTAGATAGGTGGGCCACTTCTAATGGTGGTCGTTCTGCAATTTCCCCTATGTCTGTATGAACTGTAGAGGCTTGTGATCAGTGTGTATGATTTTCTCTTTCCCCATAATGTAATGTTTCCATTGACGACAGGCTTGTACAATGGAATACATTTCCTTGTCATAGGTGGGTATTTCTGAATATTAATAGAGAGTGTCTCACTATGTATGGCACTAGATGCTCGTGTTGAGTGAGAAATATGCCCATAGCATAGTCAGATGCATCAGTCTCAATCTCGAATGGTTTTTGAAGATCATGCAAGGAGAGTATTGGATTTGAGCACAAGCGATGCTTCAGATCATTGAATGATCATTGTTGCTCCTTCCCCCCCACGAACTTGGCCCTGCCACCGCCCTTGGTCACCTGGCTGAGGGCCCATGCAATATGGGAGAATGATCGGTAGAAGTTCGCTAGTCCAAAAAATATCTGAAGCTCAGTCAATGTGGTCGGGGCTGGCCAGTCACAGATGACTTCGGTCTTATCTAGATCAACATGTACCCCATGCTCATCAACAATGTAGCCCAAGTATTGGACCATGTTCATGACAAAAGAGCATTTTTCCAAGTTGGCATAAAGCTTGTGTTGTTGCAGAGTGCTCAAAACCTGTTGAATATGTCACATGTGCTCCTCCCATGTTCTTCTAAAGATGAGGATGTCATCCAAATATACTACCACAAAGGAGTTGGTGAAGGGTCTCAATACATCATCCATCAACCTCATAAAAGTGGTTGGTGCATTTGTTAAGACAAAAGGCATGACCATCCATTCAAAGAAACCTTCTTTAGATTTGAAAGTTGTCTTCCATACATCAGTTGGTTCGATGGGAACCTGGTGGTATCCAGACTTTAGGTCAATCTTGTTGAATAATGTTTCCCCCTTGAGTTGGTCACCAAGGTCATCAATTCCTGGAATTGGGTACCGTTTCCTAACTATGATTTTGTTTAATTATATGTAATCAATGTAGAGCCACCATGTCTCGTCTTTCTTCTACACCAGTACAATTGGGCTTCCACAACGAGAGGAGCTAAATCTGATGTGCCCCTTTTGAAGCATTTATTGTATCTGACTCTTTAATTTGTCATTTTCCATCAACAAGTGATGATATACTAGTCCATTAGGTAGAGGTCCACTGGGGGTTAGATCAATTGGATGCTTGAATTGGCAGTGTGTCGGTACCCCAGTGGGTGAGGAGAAGAGGTCTTTGTACTCTTCCATGATCCCATCCACTTACTTCTGCTGCAAAGATAGGCTCTATGTAGAGGCCACAAATGTGGTGAAAACCTATTCTTATTGTGATCATGGATCACAAAGAAGACGAACTTCCCATTTTATGAAATTAACTCATTGCATTGTTTAGTAGAGATTAAATAAATAGTGGTAGGTGGCGCTACCTCTGGTATCCTGTACAATTGTCTACCCAAAGTAATAATAACACTGCAGGGTCTAGACTCATACACAACATGTCGCTTCCATAAATATGGTTGTCCCAAAAGAACATCACAAAATTCAAGGGGAGAAATATCACACAGTACCTCATCTTTGAAAGGCTTGATGTCATAGGGAAGACGACACTGTTGGCTGACACATAGATCTCTTCCTTGGTGAAGCCAGCCGATGGTGTAGGTTTGTGGGTGCGGTGTTGTTGGAAAGTCCAGCCGCTTAATGACCTTTGTTGAAATCGGGTTCTTCTGACTACCATTGTCAACAATGAAATGAATCAGAGCCCCCATAACCCACATTTGCAAGTGAAACAAGTGTTCCCCTTCATCTGGTTCTTCTGGTTCTCTTGGTCATAATTTGGTGATAGCGATAGTGGCATTGGGTTCAGTATCGATAATTCGCTTCCCTCCTTCAGGATTTGACTCAGAATCATAATCGGTCTCTGACTCGATATCCTTCAGCTCGGCCATGAGGGACTTCTTGGATCAGCATTCTTCGGTGTTGTGCCAAGGACTTTTATGGTACTCACACCATTTTCCCATGTCCTTCTTCATCTCCTTATTTCCCTTCTTGTGTTGTGTCTTGGACTGGTTGTCCTGAGGATGACCATATTGACTTGGTCCCTTTCCTTTTCCTTGCTTCGGCTGTGAGGGGTTTGCATATCCAAACTCTCGTCATTTCTGCTTAAATTTATGCTCGATCTTGACAATGTATCTATAAGTCATGCCCAATGAGGCGATGTCCAAGAAATCCATTTCTATTTGAATGTATCTATGTAAACAGTCATAGTATTTGAGCACGAGATAACGCTCAGAGTCTTTGATACCCAATTTGGTGCATAGGGTATGGAAACTATTGGTGAAATCTGGTACTATCCGATCCCTTTCTTAACACAGGGTGGTCCATCTGGTGTACTGGTCCTCGTAGCTTCGAACATGGTAGTATTTTTCTTTAATGGCATCCCAGAAGGAATCCCATGTAGGGGCCACTGCAAACATTGTATATTCCTCTACATCCCTTTGCTCATAGTAATTATCCCACCAGACCTTAACATGGGGAATGACCTTGAGGAGTGCAAAAGTGATCTTTTCCCTATCGGAAAAATTGTGGACCAAAAAATATCCTTCGAGCAGATTCAACCATTTATCTACAGCATCCGCATCTATCAGTCCTTCAAATAATGGAATATCAAAATTTGCATGTACCTTGAAGGGGGTTGCATGGCCACTTGATGAAGATGCTTCTCGTGTGGGAAGTCGTCGAAGTATATGCGCAAAGTTTTCCATCATTTCATCCCTTTTCCATGCGAGGGATTCCTCGAGCAACATTTTAATAGGATCGCCTGCTCCATAATATTTCTTTTCACCCCCCATGGGTTGTTTTCTGGCTCGACGCAATCAATCTTGTAATGGCTCGATTGGTTTGAGTCCCAACTTCTTGTACCCAGATCTTGTCGAGGACATGCACGAAGAAAAATAAATGAAGAGAAAACTTCTCTAATACCACTGATCCAGATTTAGGAGAGGAACGAACTGATTAACAGACTAAATATAATAAACACAGAGATATGAAGAATAACACAAATATCCAGTGAACAATATCTTCTATTAAATAATGAAATAGGTTGAAACTGTAAAACTGCAGAACTGAAACACTTGCTCGAATGGTGGTAGCTATCTCTGAAAAGAGATGTGGTTGTTACATTCATCCGTCTTAGCAGAAATGATTACAATGAGGCTCCAGAGGCCTTTTTGATATTACTCATGAATACCAAAAACCTAGACATCCAAAAACCTAACCTTAGAAGATGAAACACCAAAAGTCATGTGGGCCCTATGGATAAGTTGGTGTAATTTGGTACCTCAACTTCCAAGGGTCTTAACTTTTACATACGACCTTCGTTTTAGGCATGTGATAGCCCGTTGGAAAGGTCTTTCAGAGAAATACACATGTCGTCATCAAACTCTAACTATGTCTATAGTTTGACTATGCAAAGACAAAAAATCAATTTTTAGGGCCCCAAAACAGTCGTGGAAGTGTAGCAAGATGTGCTAACATGGAAACATACAAAATAAGCCAGTTGGAATAGGCGAGAGGCCACCTGTGTCCACCTGGAGGATGTTTGTGGCTTCAGACAGCCCCATAAGTGTAGAACTCACAATTACAAAGTAGTACAGAAGAACATGTTGAAGAAAAAAAGGACACAAGGAGCCAGTTGGAATAGGTGGGTGGCCACCAATATCCACTTGGATCATTCATACTTTCCCTACCTCAAATATGCTATGAAAATACAAACCATATCACTTATTCACTTAGAAGATATTCAATAGACTTGTGTATATGAATCTACTTATGAGAGACTCCTTGAGATGTATTTATATTTTTTCAAAGTGAATTCCCTCCTTAACTTTAGGGCTTCTTGTTACAACCAATTTACCCTTTAATTAATGACTTGTAACCATTTTAAGGGCTTCTTAACCATTCTTCGGGGCTTCCAACTTCATGATGGAATAACTCATCAATCGTGAAGAACCACTTTATGTACCACCTACCATTGGAAATGGAACAACAAGGAATATCCATCTATAAGTGTGTTACAAGCATTTACATTGTCCTTCATGTCCTCATTTCTCAAACAACTTCGGGCTTCATGACCATACCTCTGGGGATTCTCAACCACTTAGCCATATTTCCAGGTCTTCCTCTAGGGTTGACTAGGGTTGACATCAATGCTTCTAGAGTTCATCTAGATTTGACATCAATGACAACTAACTTTCCAACAAATAGTCATTTTGGGGAAGATTTATGGATTCAAAATATCTGGTAGGAAAGTCATTTGAAGAATGGTTTAGAGTTTCCAAGAAATCAATGTCCACAAGCTCGATAGGGTGGAAAGAATTGGTTTATGCTTTCCAATAATTATTGATTGGACGGTGTGTAGAGTTGGAGATGGGAGGAAAATCACGATTGGTGAAGAGCCATGGGAAGGATCATATGGTTCGTGAAAACTATCAGAGGAGGCGATCAAAAAATTAAACTCCTCTAGATTTTTCCATTTGCAAGATGTTGTTTCCCAAGGTGTGGATGCTACGGAACACTCAAAATGGTTTTCAGTAGAGGATTTGAGTCTCTATGGTGGAATGAAGGAAGAATGGATCAAGTTCATAGGAAGCCTGAGATCCAATTTAGTTGTTTGAGAGAAAAGGAAGAAAATTCGATGGTTTGGTAAGAAAATGCTAATTCAGTTTATTACAAGGTTAAATTAGGATATCTTGCTTTAGTGCAAGATTCCTTTGATGGTATCAAAAAATGGTGGTGGATGCCACTATGGAAGTCGGTTGCCCCACTCAAAATGAAAATTGTATTATGGTTGGCCTTGGAAGGTAAATTATTAACTTTTGATATAGGTTTGAAAAGAGGATGGACTTGGCCAAATCGGTGTGCTCTTTGCAAGTCTGAAGTGGAATCAGTCGCTCATTTGTTTCATAGTTTCTCTTTTGTGCTCCAAGTATGGCAGTTAGTCTCATACCATTTCAAAATTGTCATTAGTATTCAAGGGATTGTTTAGAGGAATGGCTATCGGCATGGAAAGACGAAGATGTGGTAAGAGAATACTCTTCACTACCATGTGTCTTTGTATATCTTATTTGGTGGAAAATAAATTGTTTTATCTTTCAAGATAAGTTCATACCCCCCCCCACCCCATGGTGGTTGTTATTTTGGTTCTAAAAATGGAAGGGGAGTCCAAAAATGAGATTAAAAAGGAAGAAGTTAGACTTCCAATTAAGACAGATATTCTTGAAGGGATATCTTGGGGTTATTTTGATGGGGTGACCCAAGGTTATCCCCTGATATCTCATGTGGGAGTGGTGTTGTATATATATAGTATTCATTTCTTTGAAATCCGATATGCATTGGGGAATGGATTGAACATGAAGGTGTAATTCAAGGTGTTGTGGGATCTGCTTCATCTAGTTGATTCCCTTCAGTTGAGGAAGGTTCATAACTTTGGCGATTCGAAGGTGGTGGTTGAATGGGAAAATCAAAATCTTCGAGTAAAGGTGGTGCACATCTAGACCTTGTTGCATCAAATTAGAGCCATGTTTGATGAGCTCAAGTGATTTTCATGTAGGCACATTTACAAGTAATTGAATACCAAAGTGGATCTTCTATCCAAGGATGCATTTTCCTTTGATGATGGTGGTTTTTTCTTCCAGGAATTCTATAATGGGCATCTCTGCAATGAGATGTCTTTTCATCTTTAAGCTCTCTTTCAAGGGGTAAATATGTATTCGTTTTTTAAATTTAAATGTTGAATCATAATCAAGATTTTTTGTATACTCCTGGATGAATATGTTTGTGATATAAGGATAGGATGAAGGATTGTAAGAATGCAGAAGTGGAGAAACAAGAGCATTCTTCTTTTTCTTAAAAAAGGAAGAAATATGTATATTCCTTTTTGTTTGAATATAAAGTTTTA
>ML798262.1:150568-160705 GCA_009831015.1 Picea engelmannii | reverse complement strand
ATATATATATGTCAATTCGGTTTATCCCGAGTGGTTTGTTATGAGGGGTTTTTTCCCCCCACCCAGGTTCAATTCCCGCAAGTGACATGTTGATATCTTAAATGAGCACACTATCGAAAAATCCTCGACTTTCTACAAAATCTAGTTTACCCCAAGTATCATCCTCGAAATGAGGGGAATTCCTGGTGGGCTCGTGGGTTTCCCCATGAATTGTTCCAAGGAAAAAAAATGAAGTTTTGGGAGCTTGGGAACTCATAGGGAACGTCCCCAATTGGTTGGGAACACTTTTGGGAACTTGGGAGCTTTTTGGGAGCTTCAACATCAAGGAAATGAGAGTTTGGGAACTAGTTGTTTCCTAAACGGAGAGCTTTAAATTAGAATTATATTAAATTAAAATGTAAATATTTTTATTCCATTATTACCAATACACACTTTATTACAAATATTTTCATTATATTTACTCAAAATATCATTATAAAACTAAGATTAAACTACACGTAAATATTATTTCAAAAATTAGTTAAGTAAAAAAACTTAATAATACTCACTTTATAGTTGTGGATATGAAAAACTTGTAATGCATGTATGTTTTCCTTCAAGCCCAAACTAAACATGAAAGTCGAATAAATCAATACCCTATCCATTGCAAGCATTTGGTCCACTATGTAGTTGATATCAACCAACCATATCATTGAATTTTATTGTATTTTGATATTAGAAGAGTAGTATTATTTTTCTTTTTGCAATCAAAAAAGAATAATGCATCAAATTTAAAAAGATGTTTGAAGTTTATATATGTGAAGTTTAATTTTAAAAAGATGTTAAAATTGTGTATTTGTATTTTCAATTTTGTTTCTCATTTTCTAATGGAATATTTATGGACATTAAAGTTTCAGTATTGTGTTAAATATATTCATATAATTATTAGCACAGATTAAATTAGTAATTTCAATATTGTATTTGTTGCAATAGGAGAAAAAACTTATCCATTTCGAGGCATTTAAATTTATCTGTCCTTTCATATATAAGATTTAAATAACTTGGTGTATAAGATTTAAATAACTTGGTGTTGCTTTGATGCCCACAAGTGTCTATAGCCCTGACAGAGACACCCCAATACCACAGAACCTGCTCTACTTCCAATGATCATCCATAGCCCCAACGTAGATATATGCATTCCCTTATATTAAAATCAAGATTCTTTCTTTTCTTATGTATTTACCATATATGATTATTCTTAGTATGATTTCACATATAATAGAATATTGAAATTTCCATAAGGATGGTACCTGTTTATAGTTACAAATCTATCATATCTCAATATATATGTAACCTCTTAGTGTTTAAATATCTGAAGCTAGACTTGTTTATTGATTATACTAATCATAACATATTCTTACTAGTTGGCAAAAATTGAAAAGAGATTTATCTCCTAGTGTAACAAATGGCTTTCAAGAGACGGAAGATTGGTGCTCCTCAAATCAGTTATAGAAGTGATACTGGTATTTTGGACCTCTCTAGCTTGGGTTCCAAAAGGATTTTTACAAAAAATAACTCAAAACTCGATTCACTTTCTCTAGACAGGAAAAGAATACCCTCGGCCCCTAGTGTTGGATTCAAAGAATATCATCTCAAAGCCAAAAGTTAATGGAGGATGGGGGGTCAAGGACATCTTTTCCTTTGCAAAATCCCCGGCTGCTAAAAATTATTGGATCCTGGTGGATAGGAACGGCCTATGGCACAGAATAAGAAAGGAAAAATACTTCCCACGGTAGTCTATTTTGGAGTGGATTTTCTCCCCAAAAAAATCCATGAAGAATGGAACTATAATCTAGAAATCCATCATAATTTGTTTTCACATAGTAGGAGATTGCCTAATTTGGAAGATTGGAAACGACTCCAAAGTGTTGATTGGGAAGGAACCTTGGATCAATTCTTCAAACAATCATTTATTTCCTAAGGAGCTCATCACTTCACCAAATCATAGGGGATTATTCTATCTAAATCAATTCGAGCACAGGGACTTTATCACAGGAAATAATAAATGGATCTCTGATGAAGAACTAAATTTAGAAGAAAACTTATTACCGGCCTGGCATCATTACATCATCCCCTTGGGTAACTCTTTTCGCGGACTTTTAGACCAATAAGACCAAATTATCTGGTCCTTCAACTCAATAGGGAAGTACTCTCCTAAACCAGGATACTTATCAAAATTTTAGGTAGTAGAACATGATCCCCCTCCTTGGTTGTGGGAACTCCTCTGGAAATTCAAATTTCCTCCAAAATCAAAATTATTCATGTGGCTTCTCTTAAAAATAAGGCCCTAACTTAGGAAAACTTGTAGAATTGATCCTTCACAGGTCCAAGATAATGTGCTTTATGTAAAATAGAGGAGGAATCCAATCTACATCTCTTACTGCATTGCTCCTTTACATCATCACTTTGGAGAGAGATCAGTAGCCCACTCAGACCCTCTTTCACTTGGAATGGTCTCAACATGTCGGATGCACTATGAAATTGGTTGGTTAATCATCAAAATCATGACTTCAAGCCTCTCCCTCTCATTATTTGTTGGGGAATTTGGATAGCTCAAAATCATGCCATCTTCGAAGACAAATGTTCCTCCATATCTGATATATCCATCTAATGCCTCAATATATTCTCATCCTATCCACACACAAAAACACTTTTTCTTCAACTCTAGATATCACAACACCTCCATCCATCAACTCAGAAGTTCCATGGGCTTTCTTTGATGGTGTTTCCCAAAACTCCTACTCTATTGTAGGAGGAGGGGTAGTACCTCATATTTCAAACATCCATTCATTTTCCTTCATATCTAGACTAGGGGAGGCCACAAATAATTTCAGTGAACTCATGGCTCTTTATCTTCTGCTACTTCTAGCCCTTGAAAACAACATCAACCACTTGAATATATATGGATATTCTTCATTTGTTATCCAAGTTATGAAAATCACACACATTATGCATTCATACACATTGGTCCCATTATTGGATGAAATAAAGAGGCTCACTGCAGGGTTCACTCACATTACATTTTCACATGTATACAAGAATCACAATCAACAAGCAGACCAACTCTCAAAAATTGGACTGGACCAGGACAAAGGATGTTGGAAAATCAAGGAAGAGGGCTCGAATGGCCCTAGGGAATTTCTTCACAACCCTTAGGCCAATCTCTGATTAAATCTTTACATCCATTATTTCTTGAAATGTATAAGAATGTAGATCTGATATTGGAAATAGATTGTGGACTCATAAAAAGAATTTTTTTGTTATTTTTTTATTAGTTTTTTGTCGTACTCCACTACTAAACAAACACAAATTAGGAATGCATATGGCATTTAAAGATGTAATTTAATTTCCTTATAAATAAAATTACAATTTTTTTCCCTATCTTCCAATAATTCTAACGTGAAACACTAAGGATTACTGACTATTTATTTCAGATCTTCCAATAATTCTAACGTGAAGCGCTAAGGATTAAGTTTGAAGATAGATGAAGGAAACAAAATGAATGAAAATATATGTATTAGGGGTTTTCTCCTTATAACCTCACGTTATTCTTGAATCCAAGAATTTTCAAACTGAGTATATAAAGAAAATGGAGGGTAAAAGAGAATTAAATTAAAAATGTGTATATGAATATAAACTTAGCATTCATTTATTTACAAATGTTATATTTCCTTTTATTATTAATTAAATATGTGAATTAAACTTATATATAAAGAATAATGATTTGAACATCCAGTTGCTTCTCAATCTATTAACTCTTAAGAAAGAGTGATTTTTAACTCATTTTAAAGTCTACGGAGGTATACATACCCCACCCCCTATGGATTTGAACTTGTGACCTCTTAAGAGGAAGCACATGTTCTTAACTATTAGGCCCACTCAAGTTGTATAATGTACACAAAGAATGGCTTCAATATCGTAAACTAATTGGAAAGGAGAGGTTCATGTAGATTGTTTTGTACTAATTATATATGCTCACAAAGCATATTTGAGTTGGGAGACCCAAACTCATTTCTTCATTCCCACTAAAGTTTTATTGATTTTGATTATTTTTTTATTAGTCACTTCTACAATACCATTACCTTATTGGTAATATGTTGTTGAATGACCTAAGACAATATGATGATCCAAGCAAAAATCAATCATGTCATGGAAGAGAAGGATTTTTCATTATCAGTAATAATATTTTTTGGGAAACCAAATATTGAGAAAATATTTTCTTCGAAAAACCTAATTAACACTTTATCAGTAACATATTTTAATGGAATATCATCTACCCACTTTGTGAAATAATATCAACGATGTTCACCACTGGATAGCGGATGTATTTCACCAAAAGCGTATAATCCCCACTGTTGAAATGGGGCTTCTGAAATGGGGCTTCTTAATTGGATTAAGTGGTAAGGTTGCCAACCTTTTTTTTCTAGAAAACAACTAACATTATAGAGAAGCTCTATCTTTCTTATTAACTTGGGGAAGTAAAGTAGGCCAGCAAAACCCACTTCTCAATATTTTGTGAGATGTAGCCTTCCATGGGTAATGGCCACTGCATACACCTCTATGATATTTATTAATCAAGTTATCTATCTAGTCTTATAGAAAAAAAATCAATAAGACCCCAATGGGATCTTTCCAATATAATTTCCTCCATTATGCAATATTTTGTAGCTTTTAATTTCAAGGAACAAGATTGTGATTTATTGAGATGAGCAGGGCATTGCAAATTTTGAATATGAAAAATAATATCTCCATACTAAGAGGGAGTTACAAAACTATTATTAACCTCTAAATATGGTGGTTTAGGTAATAGTGACCTTGATTGTTTATCCTGAACTTCATCCCCAAATGTTGCATTAAGATTAATATAAGAAATTGTATTTATACCAAGCTCTTTTTAGTTTGACTCATCCATAAGTTTGGCCAATTTAGTTCCTTTAATAAGCTTGGTAGGATTGATTTAGAGATCATATTCATGAATATTTTCAATCTATTTTACTCGTCTCCCATCAGTATCATGTTGTACCAATATATCTTTGATTGTTGAACAAGGCACATAAGAAATAATCCTTGATTGCAAAACATAGTCTCAAAAATATTTCAATGATTTAACCAAAGAAAACACCTTTTCTCCATTATATTGTACTTAAATTTTGTGCCATGCATTACTCTGCTAAATAATTCTATTGGCTATTCATAACCATCTTCATTTCTTTGTAACAAAACAACATCAATAGCATGTTCTAAGGGAAAATTAAGAAATCCTTAATATAATCCAGGCTCACCAAAACTAGGGCTTTATTCAAATCTTTTTGAATTTGATAAAATTAAGGTTTAGTAGATTTGGTCCACTTAACTTCATTTCATTTCTTCAGCATACTAGTAATTTATTTAAAAATTTCTGTGAAATTAGGAATAAAACGTATTAAGAAAATTATCTTTCCTAGAAATAATTGAATCTCATATTTATGTCTCGGGAAAGTGATTGCTTGAATTGCTTCAACTCATTCTAGATCAATTTTTATACCATATTTGGTCACAATGTGTCCAAGAATTTTTCCTTTTGTCATAGCGAATGTAACAACCCTAGTTGAATATATGCTTAGGGATTATTAAGTAACAATTAATTAGATAAATAATTGTTCTAATATGGTTTTAATTAAACAATTATTAGCATTAATGATATTAATTAAATATTTATTTATTAATTAATTGTTTATAACTTTTGATTAATTAATTAATTGATTACATATCACATTCAATGACATGAGTAATAAATTTAAGGGGCTTAATAATTTTAATTTATTTAATTAATTGCTTTACGTATGCGGGAGGGGATAAGATATTAATGAAGGGGATAAGACATTAAAGAAGGGGATAAGATATTAAAGAAAGGGGGATAAGGTAATAAAGGAGGGATAAGGAAATTAATGGGGGGGGAAGAGAGTCGGTGAAGGGGGGATATGATGGGGAGGAGTCTTACGGGGAGGATTATGATGTGGGGAAGGGAAGAATTTTGGGAGGAGAGGGGGAGTTCTGTTTTTTGTGGATTTTCTGGTTCTGTTGTTGAGTTCCGCAGTCTTTGAATCATTGCAGGGGGCACCGGGTTGCTGGGGGTTTTGGGCACGAGGGTCAGGATTCCTTTCGGTTTCCTAGAGCTAGGGAGCCGGACAGGCTACTCCTAGCTGGATGGGAGGTTAGTCGGTTTGGGCAGAGTTGGTCAGTGCATCAAGCAGCAGCAAGGCAAGGCAAGGCAGCAGGGAAGGGACAACCATATCGATAGAAATTAGCATCAGAAGCAGGTAATTTATTTATGAAATTGCTAAGTTATTTTCATGTTGTAGTTAAATGTTAAAGTCTGCTGAAATATTATATGCTTATTTGAAGCTAATGAATTATTTACGCACTTTGAAATTCTATGTTGAAATTGAAATTCTATGTTAGAAATGTTATGTGCAGTTGTAAGGATTTTACTAGGCTTGTTGATTTTTGGTCCCTACACATGGTATCAGAGAATGTAGTTCACAATCTGGAGCCTTAAGGGCCTACCCACCTACCCACCCAACTGCTTGTAAGAAGGAAAATATCCAACCCGCTCCATGCGAGCTGCATACACAGCCAGAAACAGAATCAGTATGGAGATGTGGCTCTCCATAACTGAAACAAAAGAAGAAAAGAGAAACAGGGGATTTTTAAGCCACATACCATTTTCCCAATTGTCGGCATAGATCAACTCCTTTCTCTAACAAATACACCCTCCCCTACACACAAAAATAAAAATAAAAAATCAAACTCGTATAAAAAAAAAACTAATAATAAAAGAGATTCCTTACTTTTAGAACATTTTATGCTTCTAGGGCATCCAGGGAATGTTCCAGAATTCCACAGGACATGTAGCAAAATGTGTAAATCTATGCAGAATAAACAACTTTATTAAGGAAAAGTGTAAAATGCATTTAACATTTCCGACATGAGGTATATTTTTCCCACTGGATTCTGAAGATAATAACAATAACCTAAATATCAACTGGCAAATTACCTCAAATTGCCAGAGATTTTCACAGTAAGAAACGCAAACTGCCTAAACTTTTCATCCTGTGGAAAAATAGCGTTGGGTTGAAAACAACTATGCCCAGAGTCTGACCCTAAACATTCGAAACAATGGAATGAATCGTCTGAAAAAGGATAAATATGACTGCCTAGGGTTTAATGGAAAATACGAAGAATATACGAGTACGTCCGCTATATTTATGTCTCTACTAGTAACAAATGTAAGGGTGTATACGATGGTGGCGACTATTTATACAATTGTTTCCCCTACAGTCTCGTCGATTGACATGAAATATTGAGGAATTTGCGGAATTCTTTATAATATTAAGAATAATTTAGGGAAGAAAGGAATTAACTTAATAAATAAATATTGTTTATCCATAATTCAAGATTTCAAGGGATGCATACTAACTCTTGACAAACAACAAAAATTATATAGGAGAAAAATGGCTAAAAAAAATAATAATAGGATGTGCAGAAATGTTTGAGTTCAAAACGCATTCTTCATACTCTTCCCCGGAGGCCTGCTCTACAGCAGATCTAGGGGCACTTCCACTTTAAGCACAATATGTAGACAAGGGAAGTAGACTACAATCACTGAATATTGCTTTCGAGTGATCGATCATTTATTTAATATCTGCACACCTAATTAAAAATGCCCTGCAAACAAACATCGAACATTGGTTGGCTGACTAACAAATGATAAAAATCCAAAACGAATCAACACCTATCCACTTGATTTAATGGACATAATAATAGGCTTAGTAAAAGGATTACATTCTGGGTTCTGCCATTCGAAATGCTTATGCAAATGATGAAAGAATGTAATACAACCCAAGGAATAATGATATTGCACATTCCATTACACCAGTGGATGGAATTAAGTCAAGAAATGCTTAACCACAAACCACCTCCGGTGTAGCCGTGGAGACAGTAGACTGGAACAAGAAACGACCCGTAGACACCAGGGAGGACTCAAGCGTTGAAGCTCAGTAAGGAGCGTGACACTTATATTACAGTCAAGGTGTATTTGTTGGGCACTAATGAGGATTTGAAGGGGTTGCAATCCGAGCCTCTGTTCAATACCAGAGCCACCCCTACTGCGGCCTAATGCCCTACGATTCGTGGGTTGGATTCGCAAGCCACACAACCTAACACAACACAAATCACCAAAGCCAAGAACCTACAATGCACACACAACACAAGTCTGTGAAAACACACCTCATTGTGGAATATACACAACACAGGGGACTAAAATCTACTTTGATATGCCGAGAAAGAAAGCCAAGCCGCTGAGGAAGAGTCTCGCAACTCCACCCGAGAGACCAAGTGCCAAACGCCAAACCAAGTCACATGGAGGACGATCCCATGAGGGGGTGCCACTATGCTCAATGCGTCGCCACAGGGGGGAGCTTGCAGCCATTACCATAGCTCCACCATAGTAGCAGAGAGGGAGAAGCCCAGGGTGCATTTGGATAGTGAGATAGGCGACAGTGAGGGAGCATTAGGGTTGAGGATGGTTTAGGGTTTGGTAAGAGAGGCGTGTAGGGATGGGAATGAGTGTGGTGAGGGAGGGGGCATGTGGGCCTCATGCGAGGACCCACTGCCCACATTAAATTTATTTTTTTATTTTATTATTCTTATTTAGTTTTTATTTTTATTTATTTATTTATTTTTATTATTATTCATTTTCTTTTATTTATTTATGTTGGTTAAATTGTTAAGGTTTTAATTTAAGTTAAGGTTTAATTTTAAATTCAGGTAAGACTGAAATAGTATAGGGGTTTGGAGATGGCTGGCATGACCCGTCCTCTCGACCGTGTCCACTTAATTAAATATTGCTAAATCGTCTTCTTCTGGCCAATACTGTCCATTTTTTTATTATTATTTTAGAAATATTTTCGGAATGCAAATTCCAGTAAACGACTGAGATAAGATATTTTTTCCTTAAACCCGCGAGCAAGCTGGAGGGGTCGGTCTTTGGTTATCGTCGTCTTGTAGTGTATGACCTATTAACAATCCGGTCCATTTGACTGATCCAATGGTGTAAACTTCTGGAATATCTGGAGAGTAGTGATCGGGATTCATATGGATGGTGTCACCGTACACGATTTTAAGTGGTGGACTGACCTGATAACATGTTGCCTGACGTAAATGATATAATTTAGTCGGTCTCTTGTGATGCATATTTCAGTTACTTATGGGCCATTTGGCAGGGAATCTCATTGTTATTTTGTTGTTTGCAGCATTGACAAATAAAGTATAAATTTCAATTATTATAACGGAAGAAAAAGATGGTTGATTAACTTTTTTTACATGAGGGTGTGTTTCGAATCTGGCTGCTTAATTTGAGGATGCTTTAATTCCAATCAAGTTGCTTTTATTTTTATATTTTTATAATTAAATTATTAATTTACCTTTATTAAAAAAAAAAGTACACACCTCAGGACTCAGGAGTAGCCTTAAATTCAATCTAGTGTGTGTTGTAATCTTTTAAGATAATCTTAATATTGAAATGTTTGTTAAGAAAAAGACCCCTCGATAATTGCATTAAATTAACTATAGAATGCACTAGAATCTTTTAAGAAAATCTTAGTATAGCAAATGGATCTAGAACATATAAGTTGAAAAAAATGTTCCTCGTAGATTTAAATGAAACTTTGTCCCATGCATCCCTTTGTAAAAGTGTGGGTCTCATTTCCTTCCAGACAAGTGAAGTGCATATGTGGGAAGTTCACTGATCCAGGTGGATATTGGTGGCCACCCACCTTTTCCGGCTGGCTCAAAATAGTTTTCTGGCAATTTTGGCAATTTACTATTTTTAGCAGGTTTTAACTTCCGGGGCCATTTTGAGGGCCTAAATGAAGGTTTTTTGAGATCGAGGTTCTCAATGATATTCGAAGGCATAATTGAGCCCCCAAATTGAATCTCCTCGACGATACCTTTCCAACGAGCTATCACACGCCTAAAACGGAGATCGTATGCAAAAGTTACGACCCCGGGAAGTTGATGTACTAACTTACCCAAACGGGGCCCACATGACTTTTGGCG
>ML798262.1:100316-150518 GCA_009831015.1 Picea engelmannii | reverse complement strand
GCTACCAGCACCTTAGCTAGTTTATTTACATTCTGTCTGTAAGCATTTTTCAGTCATTAATGAAATGAAGTCTTATTTCCGCTGCATCTCTGCGTTTATGTGTATTTCTGTATTTCATTGTGTTCCTACATAAATCCGGATCATTCACACACACATTTTAAGATAAGAATCACACCCACCATCTTTAAATTTTTCCTCTATTTTATGGATTTTAAGCTGGTTATGGATTTTAAAGTACTCATATCCACTCAAACCTAGATAGTTATATCTCATCATTTTGTTTCTACGTATTGAACTTGGAATTTATTCCAGTGTTTTCGATCCCCGTAATGAACCAAATTTCCATAATTATAAGAAGAGTTTGGAATCCTTATCCAAACTAGAGTTGTGAAGAGTGGGTCTATTACAAGATAAAAAATTGAGGTCGGTTACTCAATGGGTAGTAATGGTTTTTCCCAAAAATGAAGGCTAAAAATTAAGAATTAAGCGTATATCCTCTACTAAATCAAAAAAAAATTGAGTCTAAAGAATTATTTTTCTCATAGATAAATGAAGACATTATCCTTTATTAAAAGTTTCCAAGTTAATATAATCAATTTCGGTAAATCTATTAGTTTTGTAAGGGAACATTAAACCTCCAATCCCACTCATTCTCTTCAAAGTAATTCATCTCATCCACTGTGATCGCAAAGGGGCACGGTATCAGTCACCATTCTTTGAATTAATGACTAAGCACGGTTAAATGGAGGGAAAAGGGTTGGGTCCAGACTATAATTAAAATTATGTTTAATTATATTTAAAATTTATAATTCATGCTTGAATTTAAAACTAGTTAAAGCGACTAATTAGATTGTTTTTAGCGAAAGGTTAAGCGATGCTTGAGGCAAGGGTGTCGAATTTATGTCATTGAAGCAGTGAATGAAAAGAAAGGACCCTCCTTAGATCAGTACCCAATATTGTCAGAGTTTAAAGATGTTTTTCCGAATGAGTTACCAGGGTTACCTCCTGAGAGGGAGCTTGATTTTACTATCGAACTAAAACCTAGTGCAGAACCAATTTCCAAAACTCTGTATCGGATGATAGCGCCAGAACTTTGTGAGTTGCAAATGCAGTTGAAAGAGTTATTGAAGTTAGGGTTAATAAGGCCCAGTGTCTCACCTTGGGGCGCACCATTCATTTTTGTAAAGAAGAAGGATGGATCCTTACGACTGTGTATAGACTATAGGGACCTGAACTGTGCTATAGTGAAAAATAGGTACCCGATGTCGCGAATAGATGACCTCTTCGATCAGATGAAAGGAGCAGTGGTATTCTCAAATATCGATTTGTGATCCAGGTATCATCAGTTAAGGATTAAGGAAGGCGATATCCCAAAAACTGCCTTTCGAACTCGGTTTGGACATTACAAGTTTGTCGTAGTACCTTTCGGATTGACCAATGCGGCAACAGTATTCATGAGCCTCATGAACGGCGTATTCTGGAAGTACTTAGATCATTTTGTACAAGTCTTTCTAGATGACATCCTCATCTATTCCAAGAACGAAAGAGAACATGAGGAACACTTACAATTGGTGTTGTCCTACCTTAGAGAGAACAAATTATATGGGAAGTTGTCGAAGTGTTCCTTCTTTCAGAAAGAAATCCACTATTTAGGTCATATCATTTCCGGCGAAGGAATCTTTGTGGACCCAAAAAAGGTAAAGGCCATTACGGAGTGGCTAGTGCCGAAAAATGCCCATGAGGTGAGAAGATTCATGGGGCTAGCAGGTTATTACCGAAGATTTGTGGAAGGATTATCAAAAATAGAGAAACCCATCACCACTTTGAAGCATAAGGGTGTCAGGTATGAATGGACAAAAGAATGTGATAGTGCATTCATCGAGGTTAAGAGGTTACTAACTAGTGCACCAATTCTACGAGTGTCGGATATGGAAAAGGACTTCACAGTCTGCACGGATGCCTCGAAGCAAGGGTTGGGGGTCGTGCTAATGCAGGATGGAGGAGTGATAGCTTATGCATCAAGGAAGTTGAAGAAACATGAAGAGCTATACGCAACTCATGATTTAGAGTTGGAAGTTGTAATGCTAGCTCTAGAACTTTGGAGGCACTATCTTGTTGGGTAAAACTTTGAGCTTAAAACAGACCATCAAAGTTTAAAACATCTCTTCAATCAAAGAGATATGAATGTAGAGCAAAGGCGATGGAGTGAGTTTATGAGTGAGTACGATTTTGGTATTTCGTACATCAAGGGGAAGGAAAATGTGGTCGCAGATGCCTTGAGTAGGAGACCACGTGTCCTCTCCTTGATACCCTTAAAATTCAATCTGAGGGAAGATGTGTTGACACAACTCCAAGGAGACAGTTGGTATTTATAGGTTACTTCAAACCTCCAGAGAGGGAGACAGTTAGATCCAAATTATGAAGGATATAGTCTGGAAGCAGACGGACTGTTAAGATATTGGGGAAGGATGTACATCCATGAAAATGGGAATATTTGAAGCATCATACTAAAGGAAGCCCATAGAGCACTTTATTGTGTGCATCCGGGTGTGAAGAAGATGTATGCAGACATGAGGAAACTCTTCTTCTGGGTGGGCATGAGGCGCGATGTAGTCCATTTCATCGCCAAATTCCTAGAGTGTCAACAAGTGAAAGCCGACCACCATCACCCGACAGGCCTCCTACAACCACATGATGTTCCTATGTCCAAATGGGAAGTCATCTCTATGGATTTTGTTGTGGGGTTACTGCTCACATCTCATAGACAATATGCCATTCTTGTGATAGTAGATAAGTTAACCAAGAGTGCTCATTTTATTCTGGTTAGAGACACTTACGATGTCACAGACATGGCACGTGTGTTTGTAAATGAGGTTATCTGTTTGCACGGGATACCTAAGAAGATCATTTCAGATAGGGACTCCAGATTCACTTCTAGGTTTTGGACAAGTTTGCAGTTAGCGTTGGGGACTCAATTGAACTTAAGCACAGCTTATCATCCTGAAACAGATGGGAAAACTGAGAGAGTAAATCAAGTCATGGAAGACATGCTTAGGATGTATGTCATGGATAATCAAACCCAGTGGGAGAAGTACCTACCTTTGGTATAGTTTTCCTACAATAACAGTTTTCATAGCTCCATCGGAATGCCACCCTACGAAGCTCTGTATGGAAGTCCATGCAAAACATCGTTGAGTTGGGATAGACTAGAAGACCAAGTAACAGTTGGGCTAGAATTTATTCAAGAGATGGAGGAACAGGTGATTCAGATTAGGCAGAGACTAAAGGAAGCACTGGATAGGAAGAAAAGTTATGCGGATGCACACAAGACCGACCGAAGTTATGAAGTGGGAGACTAGGTTTTCATTCATATCAGGCCTAATAAGAGTACCATATGATTCGGGAAGGGGATAAAGTTTTCACCTTGATTTATAGGACCGATCAGAATCCAAGAGAAAATTCGACCCGTTGCATATCGTCTCGTACTGCCACCCCACTTTCATAAAACTCATAATGTATTTCATGTATCTGTTTTACGTCATTATGTTGCTGATGAATATAAACTAAATTGGAAGGAATTGCAGGTATCGGACGTAGGGACCCTCACGGTAGAACTGTTACGCATATTGGACC
This sequence comes from Picea engelmannii, assembly GCA_009831015.1. Classification (NCBI taxonomy): domain Eukaryota; kingdom Viridiplantae; phylum Streptophyta; class Pinopsida; order Pinales; family Pinaceae; genus Picea; species Picea engelmannii. The sequence goes on along the minus strand of ML798262.1, from coordinate 146,885 downwards.
ATAGAGTCCGACAGCTCAGAAACTGTCTGGTAGACCAAGTTAAGGTCCAGTGGGACAAGTATAGTCCAGGATCTGCTACTTGGGAAGACGCCGAGACACTACGACGAGACTATCCCTCACTTTTTTTTACCACCTCGAGAATATGTTTCTCAAAGGTTGGGTGTATGTAACACCACCTTTTGACTTAGATAGCCCAGATTACCTGAGGCCTACTTATATTATTTTCTATTCACAGTGGAACTATTAAATGATACACTTAAACTTTAAAATGTATGAACTTTTATGAATGTTTAAATGTTATTGATGATGATGTATGTAATGCGATCTACTATGTGAATGTAAATTTTACGAATGTTGAAATGTTATTGATGATGATGTATATAATGCGACATATTGTGAGAATATGAATTTTATGAATGTTTAAATGCTATTAGAATGATGTTGGATATGATGCAATCTATTTTGGTAAATGATAATCTTATGAAGGGGTGTCGAAATAGAATTATGGGATATTATGAGATCTATTTCTAACTTGAAAACTTTGATGTTAAGTTGTTGGTACATGGATACCGAATTGAAATGATGATTACATGCAATTACATGATGATAATGTGTAGAAATGTATGAGTTTGTGTTACAGACTAATCTGCAGGTTATGGGCTATGAAATAGCTAGGGAATAATGATGATGAAAGTGGATACCATGACCACTAGCCGAGAAACATTATGGTACGAATATTTGTATGTGAAATTATATTGGTTTGGATGCATTGCTATGATATGTGGACCAGTGCAGGATTTCAGGTGATGAGACTGCCCAAAACTGAATAAATGATGACAAAACTCCCAGCAACACGGTGTCATTGTACATTCCATTGTAGGGTGTGGACCCTAGTTATGATTAGGAGGGGTGGAGGAATTTCCCACCATGTATCCTCTGAAACCTGAAGTCATGGGAGGACGGTGTTATCTCACACTCCCAAAGACGTGTGATGATGATTGTCAGTTGCCTGCTAGGGAAGCTTGGTCGAGATAGCGACACTTCCGCTTACGGGTTCTATTTAGAGTTAGGTCAATATAGTTGATGCTCCAAGATATTCCAGCAGAGGAAGGATAGGAATGGAGATGGAAGTAAGTTAGGGAGGAAGGATGAGTAGAAATAGTTGAGAAAGTATGAATATTTGTCTGATGGTGAAATTTAATGTTTTCCATTCTAAAAAGAAAATGTGTATATATGAATATTCATAATTATGTAACTAAACCACAGTTGTCTAAATAAAATTGTCGAACCAGATAATTGTAATTAAAGGATTTCTCAAACAATTGATTGGTTGTTGTCTTTTATAAAAGACTAGTCTTGTTGATTGGATTGGATGCATACCTAAATTACTAAAGGATGATAGTTATTGATTATTAGTACATGCATGAGACTTGTATGTACTAGCTACACATGCATTTCTTGTACAGGTACACTAGTATGTCTGAGTTTTCTTGGCTTACTTACTCATAGTGTTGATTATTTGTTATGAATGTGTGAACCGTGTTTCTTTTCCTTTGTACCATGAGATACCTTAACTTCGGGACAAAGTTTCCTGAAGGGTGGGTGTATGTAACAACCCTAGTTGAATATATGCTTAGGGATTATTAAGTAGCAATTAATTAGATAAATAATTGTTTTAATATGGTTTTAATTAAATAATGATTAGCATTAATGATATTAATTAAATATTTATTTATTAATTAATTGTTTATAACTTTTGATTAATTAATTAATTAATCGATTGATTACATATCACATTCAATGACATGAGTAATAAATTTAAGGGGCTTAATAATTTTAATTTATTTAATTAATTGATTTACGTATGCGGGAGGGGATAAGATATTAATGAAGAGGATAAGACATTAAAGAAGGGGATAAGATATTAAAGAAAGGGGGATAAGGTAATAAAGGAGGGATAAGGAAATTAATGGGGGGGAAGAGAGTCAGTGAAGGGGGGATATGACGAGGAGGAGTCTTACGGGGAGGATTATGATGTGGGGAAGGGAAGCATTTTGAGAGGAGAGGGGGAGTTCTTTTTTTTGTGGATTTTTTGGTTCTGTTGTTGAGTTCTGCAGTCTTTGAGAATCATCGCAGGGGGCACCGGATTACTGGGGGTTTTGGGCACGGGGGCCAGGATTCCTTTCGATTTCCTGGAGCTAGGGAGACAGACAGGCTGCTCCTAGCTGGATGGGAGGTTAGTCGGTTTGGACAGAGTTGTTCAGTGCATCAGGCAGCAGCAAGGCAAGGCAAGGTAGGAGCAAGGCAACAGGGAAGGGACAACCATATCGGTAGAAATTAGCATCAGAAGCACGTAATTTATTTATGAAATTGCTAAGTTATTTTCATGTTGTAGTTAAATGTTAAAGTCTGTTGAAATATTATATGCTTATTTGAAGCTAATGAATTATTTACGCACTTTGAAATTCTATGTTGAAATTGAAATTCTATGTTAGAAATGTTATGTGTAGTTGTAAGGATTTTACTAGGCTTGTTGATTTTTGGTCCCTACAGCGAAAAAATGTTTTTGGGGGTTTAAATACAAACCATATCTCTTGCGTTTGAGAAAACTTGTTTTTGAGTGCTTGTAATGTTGTTCATCTAATTTTTAAAAAATAGTCATATCATCCAAGTATATCACTATAAATATATCTTTCTCATCATCAAAATCTATTCCCATGTCTCTCTAAAAGGTGGCTCCTGCATTCATTAACCCAAATGTTATTTTATCATACATAAAGGTTCCCCAAGGAGTTGTAAATGCAGTCTTATATATGTCATCTTTATGGACATCAATCTGATTATATCCTGAAAACCCATCCATCATAGAAATTCTCAGAGCTCCAACCACATTTTGTAAAATATGATCCATCTTAGGAAAATGATAATTGTCTGTCAAAGAGACATGATTTAGATTCTTGAAATCCACACAAAAGCATATATCACCATTCTTTTTATGAACAAGTATCGAATTGGCTACCCATTCTGAGTATCTTAATGGAATAATGATCTTGGCATCTAACAACTTCTTAATTTATTTTTCAATCATAGCTAGCAATAATGGATTTACTTTTCGAAGATTTTGTTGAAATGGATTTACTCCTTCCTTCAAATCTATCCTGTGATAAATGATTGAAGTATCATATGTCTTTAAGTCTTCATAAATCCAAGAAAAAACATATATAAATTCTTTAAAAATATTGGCATACCTCTATTTCTACTCAGTAGATAGTGATTTAGATAGCTTGATCATTTTTTGTTGTTCATTAGTTCCAAGATTTATCTCCTCTACATCTTCGACTTGAGCTTTTAATATTAGCTTTAAATCTACATCCTTATAATCAAAGAGTTTTTATAAACGAAGAAGACCTCTATAAATATAGTTATTTTTCAGATGCACAATATTATGTTTTGTAAATGTGGTCTACTTATCCCTTTCCTCTTCATTGTATTATTCATCCTCGTCAATATTGCATGCAGAAAATTCACCAACAATTTCCAGAAATATTTTTATTTTGTTACTATCTTCTATTAAATTTGGCAGCGTTGAAAATCATTCTCCAATGAGAGGCCATATGGGCCACCTTGAGGCTAGACAAGGAGATTTGGAGAATCAACCAGTTTTCTAAGGTATTGAAAAAAGACAGGGAGAACATACAACCTCTGTGAGTCAAACCAAAATTCAGGATGAACCAGATGCTATGTAAGTCTAAAGCAAAAGTCAGGGGGAACGTACAACCTCTATGAGAATAGACAGTCTAGTTCAAAAGTCAAGGGGAACATACAACCTCTGTGAGCATAGACAGACTAGTGCAAAATTCAATGGGAACGTACAACCTCTGTGAGCCTAGTCACGCCTTGTCAGCCATGAGCATAAGTCAAGGCATCTAGCAAAAGTTAGGTTGAATGTAAAATTCCTATGAGCTAGAAACAAAAAATATTCATAATATTGAAAATGATACAAATGTATTTATCTAGTGCATTGGCATGTGTAACATTATCCACCATGAAGAGAAATTTGAATTTCCATGTAAAGAGTCAAGTTGTAAAAGTCAAAGTTTCATGTCTAGGTCAAAGTCAAAGTTGTCAAGTTTGTTGCATCTTGCATGTTGCATGTTGCATGTTGCATGTTTCATGTCGCATGTTGCATGCATACATGATGCATGTTACATGAAATACATGCATTGCATGCATGTCTAGTTCCATGTTCATGCATGACATGCATTGTGCATGTTGAGTTAGTTCGCATGAATTGTCAAGTCAAGGGCGAGTTGTAACTAAAGTCTCAAGTCAAGTTCTATTTTTGAACTCATGTCCAAGTTCTATTTTCTAAAGTGTAAAGTCGAGTTAGGAAATCATGCATTCAAGCTCCTAATTCGAGCCTTCCTCCTTCACCTCTCCATTCCTTTATATGAAGAGGTCGACCCTCATTCTACATACAAGGTTTTCGAGCGTGTGGGTGAGCAGCAAGTCTTGTTATGTAGAGTAAGGTTGTTAAGTGACGCAGCATAATAGTCACAGAAAGGAAGTGTATATTCTTCTTAAGAAAGGATAGCATAACAATCAAGGAAAGGATAGCATAAAAGTCAAAGAAAGGAAGCTTATCAATCAAGAAAAAGGGCATCATATCAGTCAATAAAGGCACTGTATATCCCTATTAGGTGAGGTTGCATATCAGTTCTATGAAGGAAAGGAAAGCAGCACCCAAGTAACACATGGTATATTCCACAGTGTTGGTCAATAACAAGAGATTATATCAACAAAGTCTCTTTATTTCTACAAGGTCATACAGTCTATCTAAGTTGTCTTGGAAAGCTCATTTAAGAGCATATTTTTCATGGTGGATATTTGTAAGTGATCATACATTATTAATGAAATAAAGGAAGATCATTTGTTGGGGTTTTTCTCCTTGCACATGGTTTCCCCAGTGTATATGTGTTGTTGGTGTGCATGCTTGTGCATCTACATGGTTATTTCTATTCAGTTATGATTCTATATTGTTGAAATGTATTAGGCTGGAATCAAAGTGTTCAAGAGTTTAAAGAAATAATTTGCATAAGAAATCAAGCTCATAATTTAACATGGTACCAGATCTTAGGGTGTGATAAGATTGTTGAAGTGAAGCAGTAGGTACACACAGATCTAAGCAAGCTTGATTAAGTTTCCAGTGTGAGGTCCATGGCATCCTCCATTTCAGTCAGGATCGAGGATAGGCTCGAAGGAGTTGCCAACTTCAATGTGTGGAAGCTCCGGAAAACAAATATTTTACAGGAGCATGATCCTGAGCAGTATGTCACCACAGTGGTGGAGGAACCCACTACTAATGTAGGAAGAGAGGCCTTCAGGAAGAGTCAAGCAAAGGCCAAGAGAATCATCTTTGACTCAGTCAAAGACAGTATAATGTCAGTGATGATTTTGCTAATGACTGCCAAGGACTGTATGGATACCCTGGTGAATCTGTATGAGAAACAGGATCCAAGTCAGAAGAGGACACTTAAGAACAATATTAAATATTTGAATATGGAGAAAGGTGAATCAGTAGCATCTTTATGTTCCCGAATAGCCCATATCATAAATCAGCTTCTAGTCACAGGTGTCACAGTGGACGATGATGAATTAGTGCAGGCCATATTTGATGGTGTACCTTCTTCATGGGAGACCTTCTTATCCAGTGTGAGTGGGGGGGAGATTCAGCCCACGTTTAAGAGGTTATGGCATGATCTCCTCTAAGAGGAGATTCATACTGCTACTAGGAGTGAGCCAACCAAAGAAGAGCATTCAGCATTAGCATCAAGATTCAAGGTAAAGAAGAAAGTCACTTTCCAGAAAGGCTCTCAGAGGAATTCAAACACCAAAGGTACGTACAAAGGAAAAATAATTGATACATCTAACATTAAATGATTTAGTTTCAATAAGTCGGGTCATTTTTCTAGAGATTTTTGTTATAGGAAGAAAAAACCAAGGAAAGGGAAACATCATGCCTCAACTGTTGAGGATGATGAATCCAAAAGAAAACAAAAAATCCTCCTAATGAGAGAGAAAATACAAAAGAAATTACTTGGTTTTTTCCTTATCCAGTTCTGTTTTCACGGGGCCAAAAAATTGGTTAGTAGGTAGTGGTGCATCAAAGCACATGACAGGGTGCAAGGAGATCCTCTTATATTTCAAGAAAAAATCTTTTGCAGAGAAGGTTGAGCTTAGGGATGAAAAATGTTACAAGATAGATGGAGTAGGCTCCATTTCCTTCAGATTGGAATATGGGGCTAGACTTCATGTTGATGAAGTATTATATGTTCCAGAGCTCAAGAAGAATCTTTTATCAATTGTATCCCTTGAGGACAAGGGATAGTGGGTGATCTTCAAGGACAGGAAGGCACTATTTTGGGATAAAGTTAGCCACTTGAGTATAGCAGAACCCATTGGGACTCGCAAAGGAGGATTGTATGTCATGACGGGACAATCAGTTCAGGCATTGGCTCATGATGCGACTAGATCCAGCAAGTTGTGGCATAGAAGACTTGGAAATATTCATTACAAAGCACTTCCATATCTGTAGAACATGGTATGTGGCATGCCCTCTATTTCTCTTAGTAAAAATGAAATTTGTGAAGGATACATGCTAGGTAAAAATATAAAGAAAGAATTTCCTAGTAGTGACAGCAGAGCTGAGGGAATCTTATATATAGATAATTTTGATGTATGTGGTCTCATGTCATCTCCCTCACTTAGTATTTGTTTGTATTATGTCATTTTTATTGATGATTACTAAAGAAAAAGTTGGATATATTTCCTTAAAGCTAAAAGTGACACATTTAATAAATTCAAAGAGTATAAATCATTTATTGAAAAGAAGACAGGTAAACACATCAGAACCCTTAGAATAGACAATGGAGGAGAGTTTGAGGATTTCTACAAGGAAGCAGGAATGAAGAGACATTTGATCGTGCCATATAACCCTCAGCAAAATGGAGTTATTGAGAGGAAAAACAGGACAATTTGTGAGGTAGGGAAAGCCATTATGTTTGACCAGGATCTGCCAAATTCATTATGGGTAGAAGATACCTCCACTACCATGTACATTCAGAACAGGTGTCCACATGATATCTTAAACGACAAGACTCCTAAAGAGGTATTCTCAAGGATCAAACATGAAGTAGTGCATCTAAGGATATTTGGGTGTCTAGTGTATATTCATGTCCCTAAGGAAAAGAGGACAAAGATGGAACCCTCAAGAAAGAAATGGGTTTTTGTGGGGTACAGTGAGAAATCCAAGGCTTAGAAGATATATGTACCAGGTCATAGGCAGATAGAGGTAAGCATGGATGTGACTTTCCATGAGGAAGTCGCATTCAAGAAATTCATAGAGCTTCAGCGGGAATCAGAAGCAGTTCATCCATCTTCACCCTCTTCTGAAAATGAAGAGTCGGATGATCATAGGGAGGAACCTCATGAAGGGCTAAGTGATGATCCCTTAGAACATGTTGAAGAGTTAGAAATAACTCTTGAAAAACCTCCAGCCAAAAGGAATCCAGGATGGCTTAAAGAAATAGTGCAAGAAGCAAAAAAGATAGATTCTCCCAAAGGAACTTTCAGAGAAAGTAAGATGCCTCATAGGTTTGGAGGCTATGTTGCACTGATGAGAAGCATCAGTGATTTCGAACCTTCTTCATTTGAAGAAGTAGACAAATTACAAGTATGGAAGGATTCCATGCTTGAGGAATACAGGTTTGGGACATTGCGCTGAGGCCAAGGACAAATTAGTGGTCTCTTCCAAATGGATCTATATTATCAAACATATAGCTGATGGGAGTGTGGAAACGTTCAAAGAAATATTTGTAGCTAGAGGCTTCACTCAAAAAGAAGGAATTGAATATGAGGAGACTTTTTCCCCAGTAGCCACGTATACCTCCATTCAATCTATTATTGCATTAGCTTCAATTATTGTATGGAAGCTACATCAGATGGATGTAAGAACAACATTCTTGAATGGAAATATTGAATAGGCGGTATTTGTGGAACAACCAGATGGTTTTGTACTGCACAACAAAGGAACTCATGTATGCAAGTTAAGGAAGGCCTTGTATGTTCTTAAGAAGGCTCCCAGAGTTTGGTATGACGGGATTGATGGCTTTCTTAAAAGCATGGGCTTTTAGAAAAGTGGTGTTGATGCAAATGTGTACTTCAAGGTAAGAGGGAACCAACCTATTATACGAATCCTATATGTTGATAATATCTTTCTAACAGAAGATGAAGGGCTAATAGCCTGGTGTAAGAGGGATCTAATCTTAGAATTCGAGATGAAATACTTAGTCTTGATGCATTATTTCCTAGGACTGGAAGTGTGGCAAAGACAAAGAGAGATATTTCTAGCACAAGAAAAATACACAGTGGATGTACTAAAGAGGTTTAGTATGATGGATTGAAAATGCATGTCTACTCCAATCGTTACCAACCCGAGCAAGCTGTATGATTCTGATTTAGGTTCAAATTTGGTGGATCCCACCATGTATAGGCAGTGGATTGGATCATTGATATACATGATCCACACCAGGCCAGATATATGCTATGTAGTGATTGCAATGAGTCAGTTCATGATTGAACTGAGACAGAAACACTGGGTGAAAGAAAAGCACATATTGAGATATCTCAGAGGGACCATTACCTATGGTATGAGATATACATATAGTGGTGGTCTATTTATTCATGGGTATGTAGATGTTGACTGGGTAGGAATGCCAGTGGACCAGAAAATTACTTATGGATACTGCTTCAGTTTAGGATCCGCTATGATCTCTTGGTAAAGTAGGAAAAAGGGGTCCATTGCACAGAGTACAACATAGGTTGAGTACATTGTAGAAAGTGATGCTATCAAGGAAGCAGTATGGCTCAGAAATTTGGTTTCTAGGTTGTTTGGAGACAAGATCGAGATGACGGTGGTTCACTGTGAAAATAAAAGTTGCATAAAACGGACGGAGAACCCGGTATTTCATGACAAGTTGAAACATATTAACATGAAGTACCACTACATCCGAGACTTGGTCCAGATAAAAACTATAAAGTTATAGTACATATCCATGAGCAAGCAGGTAGTTGATATCCTGACCAAGCCTTTTCCATTGAGATAGTTTGTGCAACTGAGAGGCAAACTTGGTGTGGCTAAGACTGAATCCCTCACTGAGAGGGAGTGTTAAATTTGGCACCATCGATGGTCATTCTTCGAAGAGATTCCATATGGGACACCCTGAGTCTAGCCAAGGAGATTAGGAGAATCAACTAGTCTTGTGAGGTATTGAAAAAATCCATGGGGAACGTACAACCTCTGTGAGTCAAACGAAAATTCAGGACAAACCAAATACTATGTAAGTCTAATGAAAAAGTCAGGGGGAACGTACAACCTCTATGATCATAGATAGTCTAGTGAAAAATTTAGGGGGAACGTACAACCTCTGTGAGCATAGGCATACTAGATTAAAATTTAGGGGGAACGTGCAACGTCTGTGAGCCTAGTCAAGCCCTGTGAGCCATGAAAAAAAGTTAAGGCATCTAGAAAAAGTTAGGTTGAACATAAAATTCCTATGAACTAGAAACAAAAAATCTTCCTAATATTTCAAATGATATAAATGTATTGATCTAGTGCGTTGGCACATTTAACATTATCCACCATGAAGAGAAATTTGAATTTCCATGTAAAGAGTCGAGTTGTAAAATTCAAAGTTGAATGTCTAGGTCAAATTCAAAGTTGTCAAGTTTTTTGCATGTCGCAAGTTGCATGCATGCATTTCTAGTTGCATGTTCATGCATGACATGCATTGTGCATGTTGAGTTAGTTCGCATGAATTGTCAATTCAAGGGCGAGTTGTAACTAAAGCCTCAAGTCAAGTTCTATTTTCGAAATCATGTCCAAGGTCTATTTTCTAAAGTGTAAAGTCGAGTTAGGAAAGCATGCATTCAAGCTCCTAATTCGAGCCTTCCTCCTTCACCTCTCCATTCCTTTATATGAAGAGGTCGACCCTCATTCTACATACAAGGTTTTTGAGTGTGTGGGTGAGCAGCAAGTCTTGTTATGTAGAGTAAGTTTGTTAAGTGAGGCAGCATAATAGTCACAGAAAGGAAGTGTATATTCTTCTTAAGAAAGGATAGCATAACAATCAAGGAAAGGACAACATAAAAGTCAAAGAAAGGCAGCATATCAATCAAGAAAAAGGGCATCATATCAGTCAAGAAATGCAATGTATATCCCTGTTAAGTGAGGTTGCATATCAGTCCTATAAAGGAAAGGAAAGCAGCACCCAAGCAACACATGGTATCTTCCACAGTGTTGGTCAATAACAAGAGATTATATCAACAAAGTCTCTTTACTTCTACAAGGTCATACAGTCTGTCTAAGTTGTCTTAGCAAGCTCATTTAAGAGCATATTTTTCATGGTGGATATTTGTAAGTGATCATACATTATTAATGAAATAAAGGAAGATCATTTGTTGGGGTTTTTCTCCTTGCACATGGTTTCCCCAGGGTATATGTGTTGTTGATGTCCATGCTTATGTATCTACATGGTTATTTATATTCAGTTATGATTCTGTATTGTTGAAATGTATTATGCTGGAATCAAAGTGTTGAAGAGTTTAAAGAAATAATTTGCATAAGAAATCAAGCTCATAATTTAACATGGTACCAAAGCTTAGGGTGTGATAATCTTGTTGAAGTGCAGCAGCAGGTACACACAGATCTAAGCAAGCTTGATTAAGTTTCTAGTGTGAGGTCCATGGCATCCTCCATTTTAGTCAGGATCGAGGATAGGCTCAAAGGAGCTGCCAACTTCAATGTGTGGAAGCTCCGAAAAACAAATATTTTGCAGGAGCATGATCTTGAGCAGTATGTGACCACAGTCGTGGAGGAACCCACTACTAATGTAGGAAGAATGGCCTTCAGGAAGAGTCAAGAAAAGGCCAAGAGAATCATCTTTGAATCAGTCAAAGATAGTATAATGTCAGTGATGACTTTTTAATGAATGTCAAGGACTGTATGGATGCCTTGGTGAATCTGTATGAGAAATAGGATCCAAGTCAAAAGAGGACACTTAAGCACAAGATTAAATATTTGAATATGGAGAAAGGTGAATCAATAGCATCTTTTTGTTCCATAATATCCCATATCATAGATCAGATTCTAGTCATAGGTGTCACAGTGGACGATGATGACTTAGTGCAGGCCATATTTGATGGTGTTCCTTCTTCATAGGAGACCTTCTTATCCAGTGTGAGTGGGAGAGAGATTCAACCCACGTTTAATAGGTTATGGCATGATTTCCTCTAAGAGGAGAGTCGTACTACTACTAGGAGTGAGCCAACCAAAGAAGAGCATTCAGCATTAGCATCAAGATTCAAGGTAAAGAAGAAAGTCACTTTCCATAAAGGCTCTCAAAGGAAGTCAAACACCAAAGGTATGTACAAAGGAAAAAGAATTGATACATCTAATTTTAAATAATTTAGTTGCAATAAGTTGGGTCATTTTGCTAGAGATTGTTGGTATAAGAAGAAAAATCCAAGGAAAGGGAAACATCATGCATCAACTGTTGAGGATGATGAATCCAAAAGAAAACAAAAAATCCTCCTAATGAGAGAGAAAATACAAAAGAATATTACTTGGTTTTTCCCTTATCCAGATCAGTTTTCACGGGGCCAAAAACTTGGTTAGTAGGTAGTGGTGTATCAAAGCACATGACAGGGTACAAGGAGATCCTCTTATATTTCAAGAAAAAATCTTTTGCAGAGAAGGTTGAGCTTAGGGATGAAAAATGTTAGAAGATAGATGGAGTAGGCTCTATTTCCTTCAGATTGGAATCTGGGGCTAGACTTCATGATGATGAAGTATTATATGTTCCAGAGCTCAAGAAGAATCTTTTATCAATTGTAGCCCTTGAGGACAAGGGATATTGGGTGATCTTCAAGGACAGGAAGGAACTATTTTGGGCTAAAGTTAGCCACTTGAGTATAGCAGAACCCATTGGGACTCGCAAAGGAGGATTGTACGTCATGAAGAGACAATCAGTTCAGGCATTGGCTCATGATGTGACTGGATCCAGCAAGTTGTGGCACAGAAGACTTGGAAATATTCATTACAAATCACTTCCATATATGTAGAACATGGTATGTGGCATGCCCTCTATTTCTCTTAGTAAAAATGAAATTTGTGAAGGATGCATGTTAGGTAAAAATATAAAGAAAGAATTTCCTAGTAGTGACAGCAGAGCTGAGGGAATCTTATATATAGTTCATTTTGATGTATGTGGTCCCATGTCATCTCCCTCACTCAGTGTTTGTTTGTATTGTGTCATTTTTATTGATGATTACTAAAGAAAAAGTTGGATATATTTCCTTAAAGCTAAAAGTGACACATTTAATAAATTCAAAGAGTATAATTCCTTTATTGAAAAGTAGACAGATAAACAGATCAGAACCCTTAGAACAGACAATGGAGGAGAGTTTGAGGATTTCTACAAGGAAGTGGGAATGAAGAGATAGTTGACCGTGACAGATAACCCTCAGCAAAATGGAGTTATTGAGAGGAAAAACATGACAATTTGTGAGGTAGGGAAAGTCGTTATGTTTGACCAAGATCTGCCAAATTTATTATGGGTAGAAGCTACCTCCACTACCATGTACACTCAGAACAGGTGTCCACATGCTATCTTAAAGGACAAGACTCCTAAAGAGGTATTCTCAAGGATCAAACATGAAGTAGGGCATCTAAGGATATTTGGGTGGCTAGTGTATATTCATGTCCTTAAGGAAAAGACGACAAAGATGGAACCCTCAAGAAAGAAAGGGGTTTTTGTGGGGTACAGTGAGAAATCCAAGGCTTAGAAGATATATGTACCAGGTCATAAGCAGATAGAGTTAATCATGGATGTGAATTTCCATGAGGAAGTCGCATTCAAGAAATCCATAGAGCTTCAGCGGGAATCAGAAGTAGTTCAGCCATCTTCACCCTCTTCTGAAAATGAAGAGTCGGATGATCAGAGGGAGGAACCTCATGAAGGGCCAAGTGATGATCCCTTAGAACATGTTGAAGAGTTAGAAATAACTCTTGAAGAACCTCCAGCCAAAAGGAATCCAGGATGGCTTAAAGAAATAGTGCAAGAAGCAAAAAAGATAGATTCTCCCAAAGGAACTTTCAGGGAAAGTAAGATGCATCATAGGTTTGGAGGCTATGTTGCATTGATGAGCAGCATCAGTGATGTCGAACCTTATTCATTTGAATAAGTAGATAAATTACAAGTATGGAAGGATTCCATGTTTGAGGAATACAGGTTTGGGACATTGTGCCGAGGCCAAGGACAAATCAGTGGTCTCTTCCAAATGGATCTATATTATCAAACATATAGCTGATGGGAGTGTGGAAAAGTTCAAAGAAATATTTGTAGCCAGAGGCTTCACTCAGAAAGAAGGAATTGAATACGAGGATAATTTTTCCCTGGTAGCCACGTATACCTCCATTCGATCTATTATTGCATTAGCTTCAATTATTGTATGGAAGCTACATCAAATGGATGTAAGAACAACATTCTTGAATGGAAATATTGAATAGGAGGTATTTGTGGAACAACCAGATGGTTTTGTACTGCATAAAAAAGGAACTCATGTATGCAAGCTAAGGAAGGCCTTGTATGTTCTTAAGAAGGCTCCCAGATTTTGGTATGACAGTATTGATATCTTTCTTAAAAGCATGGGCTTTTAGAAAATTGGTGTTGATGCAAATATGTACTTCAAATTAAGAGGGAACCAACCTATTATACTAATCCTATATGTTGATAATATCTTTCTAACAGGAGATGAAGGGCTAATAGCCTGGTGTAAGAGGGATCTAATCTTAGAATTTGAGATGAAATACTTAGTCTTGATTCATTACTTCCTAGGATTGGAAGTGTGGAAAAGACAAAGAGAGATATTTATGGCACAAGAAAAATACACAGTGGATGTACTAAAGAGGTTTGGTATGATGGATTAAAAATGCACATCGACTCCAATCATTACCAACCTGAGGAAGTTGTATGATTCTGATTTAGGTTCAAATTTGGTGGATCCCACCATGTATAGGCAGTGTATTGGATCATTGATGTACATGATACACATGAGGCCAGATATATGCTATGCAGTGATTGCAATGAGTCAATTCATGATTGAACTGAGACAGAGACATTGGGTGAAAGAAAATCACATATTGAGATATCTAAAAAGGACCATTACCTATGGTATGAGATATACATCTAGTGGTGGTCTATTTCTTCATGGGTATGCAGCTGTTGACTGAGTAGGAATCCTAGTGGATCGAAAAATTACTTATGGATACTGCTTCAATTTAGGATCTACTATGATCTCTTGGTAAAGTAGGAAACAGGGGTCCATTGCACAAAGTACAGCATAGGTTGAGTACATTGCAGCAAGTGATGCTATCAAGGAAGTAGTATAGCTTAGAAAATTGGTTTCTAGGTTGTTTGGAGACAAGATCGAGACGACGGTGGTTCACTGTGAAAATAAAAGTTGCATAAAACGGATAGAGAACCCGGTATTTCATGACAGGTCAAAACATATTGACATGAAGTACCACTACATCCGAGACTTGGTCCAGATAAAAACTATAAAGCTATAGTACATATCCATGAGCGAGCAGGTAGTTGATATCCTGACCAAGCCTTTTCCATTGAGATAGTTTGTGAAACTGAGAGGCAAACTTGGTGTGGCTAAGAATGACTCCCTCACTGAAAGGGAGTGTTAAATTTGGCACCATCAACGGTCATTCTCTGAAGAGAGGACATATGGGACACCCTGAGTCTAGCCAAGGAGATTTGGAGAATCAACTAGTCTTGTGAGGTATTGAAAAAATCCATGGGGAACGTACAACCTCTGTGAGTCAAACGAAATTCAAGACAAACCAAATACTATGTAAGTCTAATGAAAACGTCAGGGGGAATGTACAACCTCTGTGAGCATAGATAGTCTAGTGAAAACTTCAGGGGGAACGTACAACCTCTGTGAGCATAGACATACTAGTTTAAAATTCAGGGGGAACGTGCAACCTCTGTGAGCCTAGTCAACCTGTGTGAGACATGAAAAAAAGTTAAGGCATCTAGCAAAAGTTAGGTTGAACGTAAAATTCCTATGAACTAGAAACAAACAATCTTCCTAATATTTCAAATGATATAAATGTATTTATCCAGTGCGTTGGCACGTGTAACATTATCCACCATGAAGAGAAATTTGAATTTCCATGTAAAGAGTCGAGTTGTAAAATTCAAAGTTGCATGTCTAGGTCAAATTCAAATTTGTCAAGTTTTATGCATGTCGCAAGTTGCGTGCATGCATGTCTAGTTGCATGTTCATGCATGACATGCATTGTGCATGTTGAGTTAGTTCGCATGAATTGTCAAGTCAAGGGCGAGTTGTAACTAAAGTCTCAAGTCAAGTTCTATTTTCGAACTCATGTCCAAGGTCTATTTTCTAAAGTGTAAAGTTGAGTTAGGAAAGCATGCATTCAAGCTCCTAATTCGAGCCTTCCTCCTTCACCTCTCCATGGATTTATATGAAGAGGTTGACCCACATTCTACATACAAGGTTTTGGAGTGTGTGGGTGAGTAGAAAGTCTTGTTATGTAGATTAAGGTTGTTAAGTGAGGTAGCATAATAGTCACAGAAAGGAAGTGTATATTCCTGTTAAGAAAGGACGGCATAATAGTCAAGGAAAGGACATCATAACAGTCAAATAAAGGCATCATATCAGTCAAGAAAAATGGAAACATGCCAGTCAAGAAAAAGGGTAGCATATCAGTTAATAAAGGCAGTGTATATCCATGTTAGGTGAGGTTGCATATCAATGATGTAAAGGATAGCAAAGAAGCACCCAGGCAGCACATGGTATCTTCCACAGTGCTAGTCAATAATAAGAGATTATATCAGCAAAGTCTCTTTACTTCTATAAGGTCATACAGTTTGGTCTAAGTCGTCTTCGCAAGCTCATTTAAGAGAATATTTTTCATGGTGGATATTTGTAAGTGATCATACATTATTAATGCAATAAAGGAAGATCGTTTGTTGGGGTTTTTCTCCTTGTACAGGGTTTCCCCAGGGTATATGTGTTGTTGATGTGCATGCTTATGTATCTACATGGTTATTTCTATTCAATTATGATTCTATATTGTTGAAATGTATTAAGTTGGAATCAAAGTGTTTAAGAGTTTAAAGAAATAATCTACATAAGAAATCAAGCTCATAATTTAACATCTTCAAATACCTACCAATGTTTAACATTATTTGGAATTGAAGGTCTATAAATAATTTATACCTAATATCTAAGATGAGTGATGTTTTGTGGTTTGAATATGGTTGTAGCTAAGGCTAAAGAATCAACTTGTTGATTTTTCTCTCTTGGAATTGATCTAAAATTAGCAGCTAAGAGAAAATTTCTTCAAGGTCCCGTACTTTATTTCTATATGCTTTGTTTGGAATTTAAATTTTGTTAGGGGTCCTATAATCATAGGTAACTTGATTTTCGGTTTCTTATTTGGTGTTTCTCCCGCGATGAAGACATATGTCTTACTGGGCTCGGTTGATTCCATTTTTCCCCTCCACCCATTTCGCCCGATCCTCCATCACCCTGTTGCGTCCTTCATCCACCGCTGTGCTTTTAGTCCCTCATCCTTCACTTCATCACACCCATCACTCATCCCTTCATGAATAAACAAACTTAGGATAATAAAATATTTGTTAGTTTAATAGGGTAATTGATAATAAATAAAGAAACAATAGGTTAATAATGTTAGTAATAAAATTTAGTATAGTTAGAATAGGTTAGATTAATTAATTAACTAATAATTAAGTTAGTTTTTAGGTTAATTTAGGTTAGTGTTAAACATTAAACTAAAAAACAATTAAAAATTCTAATAAATAAAAACTAAACTATATAATATAAATAATAAAACAAACATATATAAAACACAATTAAATAAAACTTAAAACAAAAAAAAATAAAATGTAAGATTAAAAATAAAACAATAAAAAATATAATAAACAATTAAAACAAAAACAAAAAAACACAAAACACATTAATCATAAGTTCTACCCGTGCTTTTCTCCATGCAACTCGAACCGCCCTCCCTCACGTCACATCAACACTGAGGGGGTCCGAGTTAGCGGTATTAGGAGGACCAGTGTCACCCCCTTTGAACTCGTACCCCCCCTCCCAATACCTCTTACCACTTTAGGGGGGTCCGACCAAAAACAATCTGCCCTCAAAAACTGCTCACCCAAAAAACTGAAAAACCCGCCTTTTTTTCCAGTTTGACCAGTCTTTTTCCTAGGTGGATTCCTGGCAAATGGAAATGAAATTTAAAAAAAAGAGAGAGTTTTTTGTTCAGAACGGGCTGAAGAAAAAAAAATCTTCTATATTTTTCACAGGTGCCACCAGTTGGGAGAATCGAAGCCATCTTTCAGCCTCATTTTTCATATTTTCGGTTTTTTTGTTTCAGTCCTGATTTTGTGGGGGTTGTTTTGGTGAGATGGAGATGAAATTGGAGAAACCGAAGGAGGTTTTTTCTCTAGAAAAACTCATATACATAAAATCCTTCATTTTTTACACAGGTGTCACTGTTGAAGAGAAAAACATGTCTGAGTTTACCCCTTTTTTGTAGCAGTTCGACCCATTTTTCATGGCGGACAGTTCCAGATTTTTGGGGATTTGTTGCTATTTTTGGCTGAGGTGGTTGAATTTGACCTCCTTATCCTGGGGAGACTCTGTTCCATATATTTTAATAATTCAAATGCACAACAGTTGATTGTTGAGCTCTTGATCCATTCCCCACACGGGATACTTTGTAATTTTCCAGATGACTTTCCAGAAATAAAAATTGTATCTGCAGGATTCTTGTGTTAGACTCCCTGGTGATGTTTTTCCTCTCTGGGTAACTATTTTCTTACTTTGTAGATCCATTCATGTTTATCCCTGATCTAATCATTAAAAGAAATATTAAGAACAGAATTTGTTTTTGCACTCTATTTCTGGTCTTTTAATGATCTGCATGTTTTCATCTTAAGTTGAGCATAGGAATCCTTAGTTGCTCCTCTGCTTGATGGTCTTTCCCTTCTATTCCTCTCCTTCACTTTCATTCGATTCAATTTGATCCAGCAGTCTTTCTATCCTGCCCTATGGAAACAATCTAATATGTCTGAGATAGATCCATTTTTGGAAAAGGTAGACCCCATGGCCCAATGTAAATTCCAGTTTTCAATCTCCCAAACATACCAAATACAGAAAAAAATTATGCACCTCATAAGTAGCCTAAGATCCATGCTCAAACAAATCTAAATCAGATAGAGAGAGCCTTGTCTAAGTCTTGGAGGGCTAGATCCAAGACTCTGAAGCGGTTTTGTGGTTACCCCTGCCGATTTCCTCCTCAGCCTGGGAAATTACAAGGTGAAAACAACTTTAACATGATTAATCACAAGTTCTAAATTAACAAAGAAATACAATTTTACGATCTTCATCCTTTTTGTTGCTTCAATCCCTAAAACTAAGGCCTCGTACTCTGGCACATAGTTTCTTGTTTCAAAAATCAGCTTATAAGACAATGGAATAGAATCACCAGTAGGAGATATGAATAAAACTATATCCCCTTACCCTTTTTTAGAGGATGCACCATCAAAAAACATCTTCCACGTTTTTCCTTCATTAAGCTAAGGATAATTCACAATTCCATCTGCTATGTCCATTTGTTCTTCATTATCTAAAATTGATAGAAAATAGCTACAAAGATTGTCATATTATGCATACACTGGAAAATTTTGTGGTTTTTTAGCGTCACTAATGGTGTACGTGAATCTTGCATCTCTATAAAAAAAATTATTATAGCCACAAAAAATGGGTATTGTGTCATAATACATATCAAGTTGAAAATTTCCTCCTAACTTTGCACCCCGCAACCTTGAAAGAAACATTCCATAAGTTACTAGAACAGCAGCCACTACCACATCCATCATGACACTCTTGCTTGGAATTTGAGTTATATTTACTAGTAGATATTTAATCATTCATATGCATTGAAACTTATTTGAATCAAAAGTATATAAATATTTATATGATCTTGTAATATCTAACCCCAATTCATTCATTATAGATTTAGGCACCATATTATGGGATGCCCCTGAATTTAACATACAATTATGAAGCAAATGGTCATGAATTGTAAGACTTACATAGAATGGGGGTGTTGTATTGTCTTCTTTTTCAAAGTATTTGTTTGAAAAAGACTTACATAGAATGAGGGTGGTCAGGTCCAACATGTATTTGAGGCAAGTCGTCTTGAATATTAATAGAATAAGAGGTTGATATTGATGTATGATGTTTTTCAATAGAGGAAGAACCAATAAATTTATTTACCTCTTCTCTGTAAGATGAGATATTTACTAACTCAATCATGGGAATGGGAACATGAATTTTGTAAAGATTAGTTCATAAACAAAACAACCTCTGACTCTAGTACGGAACTTCCTTATTCATTCCTTCTTAAATGGATTTATTAACAAAACCTTTATTAACTTCCTATCTTGAAACTTTGTGGTCAATTTTTGAGTTGGGGCTACTCTCGATTGTAAATCATATTGACGTTGTAACTATGCTTGCATTGTATTAGAAAAACACATGTATTGAGTAGCTCAATTTTTTTACTACAGAGTCATGATAATCATGCTCAATTAAATGTGTATAGGATTATTCATTTTCCAACTAGTCCAATTTGGGTAAATCTCTCGATTTGTCAATCAATTCATGCCCATTGACTTCTTATTCAAAGTCCTCCACTATATTCGTATTATTCCTTAAAGGGGGCTAAGTGAGAGGTTCCTCAACCCATCTCTCCCAATTCAAAATCTTATGTTAAATGGTCTCCTGAAAGGTGCTGGATTTCTAGCTTGAAAGTTAGGATTCCTTTGCATTCCAAGATTTTGAATAAAATTCCTTTGTCTGACATATTGAGGGGTTGGAGAAACAACCTTATTTATAATCTCAAACCAGTTAATTTTATTTGATAATGCTTTACCTATTTTAGTTATTTCATCAATATGCTTATCTTGAGCATTGCTAGAAGTAGACACTTGAGTTTGAATTTCCTCTATTTTTTTCTTTTTATCATAATTTTTGTTTTAGGCTTAATATTTGTTGAGAACACACTTATATTGAGAGGGGGGGTGAATCAATACAGTGAAAAAAAAATTCAAATATTCATCAACCATAGGAAAAAATCATATATGAGATATATTAACTACAGAACATGGAACACAAGATTTACATGGAAACCCTTTCAGGAGAAACGCACTTTACTTCTCTTTATAATTATTTGTATGCACCAACCTACTAGAGACACCAATCCCCACTGGTAAAAACCCTTCTAGGCACCAACCTACTCTTACATATCTTTGTATACATCAATCTATTGGAGACACCAATCCCCACTGCTAAGCACCAACTTAGAAAGAGACACCAATCCCCACCGCTAAGCACCAACTTAGCAAGAGACACCAATCTCTTTGTTTGAGTGGAACCAACCTTCAAGTTACAATATAGTACACATAAATTCTTAAAAATATGATAGCATTCACATTAACTTCACCAAGTCTGCTTGATACTTCTGCTTTCATCGGTTCTGACCAAAATTTCAGTTTCCAAATGAAATTTATGGTAACTTTCCCAAAGCTCGTTGTTTTTTGCCTCTTCCCAAGAATGAAATTGTACAACATGCCACATATACAATTTTTCAAATCTGATTCTGAAATTTTTAACTGAGGTGCTTTGATATGTCTCCTCGGGTCCATGAAAATTTCATAGTTTGTAAAGTACCAGAAATTAAGTTATAGAGAAAATTCCAAGCTGACCTATTTGAAACTAATTTCAGGACCATTCAGAATACCTAAATTACACAGGGTATATCTCAGAAGGTCTATTGAAAAAAGTATGAAATTTTTAGCTAAGGTACTTTTATATCTCTCCTCAAATCCATGAAAATTTCAGAGTCTAAAAAGGTCCAAAAAAAAGGTTATAGTGAAAATGCAAAACTGACCCATTTGAAACTAATTTAAGGACCATTGATCCGAATTTATGAGAGGAACGAACTAACTAATGGACTGAATACAAAAACATAGAGATATGGAGAAAAATAACAGATATCCAGTGAACAATAACTTCTATTGAATAAATGAAATAGGTTGAAACTATAAAATTGTAGAACTAAAAACAACTTGCTTGAATGGTGGTAGCTATCTCTGAGAAGAGATGTGGCTTCTACGTGCATTCGTCTGAGAAGAATGATGACAATGAGGCTCCAGAGTCCTTTTAAACTTTACTCATGAATTCTAAAACCCTAGACATCCAAAAACCTAACCCTAGGAGGTGAAATGCCAAAAGTTATGTGGGCTCCAATGGGTAAGTTGGTACCTCAAATTCCCGGGGTCTTTAATTTTTCATATGACCTCTGTTTTAGGCATGTGATAGCCCATTGCAGAGGTCTTTTGGATAACTACACATTATATCATCAAACTCAAAGTTTGTCTACATTTTGATTGTGGCAAGCCAAAAAAATATTGTTTAGGGGCCCAAAACGGCCCTAGAAGTACAGAAATATGTACTGACGTGAAAACATCCAAAATAATCCAGTTGGATTAGGTGGTATGCCACCAATATCCACCTGGAAGTAGTGTAGGTCTTCAAACATCCCTATAATTGTAAAACCCACAATTACAAAGAATTACGAAAGAACGTGTTGAACTAAAAATTGTCAAGAGGAGCCAGTTGAAATGGGTGGGTGGCCACCAATATCCACTTGGTCAATCCTCCCCCTTTAGGAAGCAATGGTCTCCATTGCGTTGAGTTCCCCCATTAGGTGAGTCAGGTGAGTCACTTGCCTTGGTGTAGGAGTTTCTTTGCCTTGACAACTCGATAAAGCTCGATCATCTGCTAGAGAGTGCCCTTGACCTGTGTGTCCACTATCTGATCAGTGGATGCATTCTCCATGCAGTCAGGGTTGAGCTTTGTTGGTGTCAATTGTTTTTCTATCTCTGAGGTGTCCAATAATGGTGGAAAATATGGTCGAAGGAGGTCCACATTGAACACTCATTGTAAGCCAAGGAAGGGTGGAGTGTTGAGCTCAAAAGCATTGATACCCATAGCCTTGGTGATAGTGTAAGGCCCATAGTGAAGTGGGTGGAGATTTTGATGGGGCCATCTAAAGTGATCTTTCTGTAAATGTAACCAAACATTGTCTCCCACCTGAAACTGGTGTGGTACCTCATGTTTATCATGGCGTTTCTTGTACTTAGCATTAGCTTTCTGCAAAATCTCATGGACCTTTTTACAGATGTGTTGAATCCGCCCAATGAATCTGGTGAATTTGTTGACCTTAGACTGAACATGAGAAGATTATGCATGTGCAGTGGCAAGAGGTAATGCAACAACAATGGGACCCAAGGGTTGGAATATGATCCCCGCCTAAAATGGGCTATGGTCGGTGAAGCTATGGAGAGACTTGTTGTAGTTGTGTTGAACATAGGGAAGACTATCATCCCAAATGTGTGGATGCTTAGAGTTGTACATGCACAGGATGTGCATAGTCATCCAATTGACGACTTTTGTGCGGGTGTAAAGCAGTGGATTTAGTGAGCTTGGTGTCCAATAGTGACCAGAGGCTCGACCAAAATATGTTGAGGAACCTGCTATCCCGATCGGAGATGATGGTCTATGGTATCCCAAAATGGACCCACACTCGTTCGAAGAAGAGCTGGGAAATATATGTCATTGTGATGCTCTTCTTGCAGGATGTGAGGATGTCCATCCTCGAAAACTGATCAACTACAAAAAATACACAATCATTGCCCTTCTTGGTGGACAGAAGGCCAGACATGTAATCCATCAATATGGATTCCCAAGGCCTCTCAGGAGTAGGAAGAGGGGTGTATAATCCTTGATTCTTGATGGTTGGCTTGGCAATGACACAGGCAGTGCAATATCTGATATACTTGCTGACGTCCTGTCGAAATTTTGTCCAATAAAAATGTTTCTGTAGAACGGCCACAATATTCTCCATGCCAAAATGTGCTTCCATCCAACTGTAGTGAGCCTCCCATGTCATCTTTTCACACTCTCTTGAATGTGAAAATTGATGGCCAAGATGGCATAACAGAGAACAGTCTATCTTGAATGTGAAAATTGATGACATTCGCGCATGTACAAAAGAGATGATAGGTGGTGGCAAAGTCCGGATCTTGTTGATAAAGTTGGGGCGAATCATATGCATCATGTCCATAGGAATGGAGAATAGTGGTGAGTGCATCCACGGGAGGTCGATTGAGGTATTCATCGACATGATTGGTGCTCCATTTCTTATACTTGATGTTGATATGGAACTTCTACAGGTAGATGGACCACTTCTGATGGCAGTCATTCTGCAACTTCCCATGTGTCTGGATTAACTGCAGAGGCTTGTGATCAATGTGGATGATTGTATCCTTTCCTAGAATGTAATGTTTCCATTGACGACAGGATTGTACAGTGGAATACATTTCCTTGTCATAGGTGGGGTATTTTCAGATAGCATCTGAGAGTGTCTCACTATGGTATGCTACAAGATGATTGTCTTGAGTGAGAACTGTGCCTACAGCATAGTCAGATGCATCAGTCTCAGTATTGAATGGTTGTTTCACATCGGGTATGGAGAGTACTGGAGTTGAGCACAAGCGATGCTTCATATCATCAAATTCTTTTTTTTGTTACTTCCCTGACGCTAAATTTTCCCTTCTACCTCCCTTGGTCACTTGGTTGAGGGCCCATGGAATATGGGAGAATCCCAACATGAACCGTCGGTAGAATTTGGTCAGTCCCAAGAAGCTCTGAAGCTTGGTTAGTGTGGTTGGGGCTGGACAGTCACGGATGACTTGGATCTTAGCTGGATCAACATTTACCCCATGCTCATCAACAAGGTATCCCAAGTATTGGACCGTTTCCATTCCCAAGGATCATTTTTCCAAGTTGGAATATAGCTTGTGTTGTCATAGAGTGCTCAAAACCTGTTGAATATGTTTCATTTTCTACTCTCAAGTTCTACTGAAGATGAGGATGTCATCCAAATATACCACCACAAAAGATTTGGTGAAGGGTCTCAACACATCATCCATCAACCTCATAAAAGTGGTTAGTGAATTTGTTAAGACAAAAGGCATGACCAACCATTCAAAGAGACCTTCTTTAGATTTTAAAGTTTTCTTCCATTCATCAGTTTGTTCGATGGGAACCTGTGGTAGCCAGACTTTAGGTCAATCTGGTTGAATAAATTTTTCCCCTTGATTTGGTCAATAAGGTCATCATTCTTGGAATTGGGTACTGGTTCTTGACTGTGATTTTGTTTAATTCTCTGTAATCAATTTAGGGTCGCCACATCCCATATTTCTTATGCACCAATACAATTGGGCTTCCAAAAGGGGAGCCTCTAGGTTTGATGTACCCCTTTTGAAGCATCTCTTGGATCTTACGTTTGATTTCTTCATTTTCCATCAACAAGCGATGATAGATTGGTCCATTAGGTAGAGGTCCACTGGGGGTTATATCAATTGGATGCTTGACTTGGCAGTGTGTCGGTACCCCAGTGGGTGAGGAGAAGATGTCTCTGTACTATTCCACTATCATGTCCACTTGCTTCTGCTATAAAGATAGGCTCTGTGTAGAGGCCACAGATGTGGTGGAAACCTTCTACTTACTGTGAGCACAGATCACAAAGAAGACAAACTTCTCGGTTTGTGAAATTAACTTATTGCATTGTTTAGAAAAGATTAAATAAATAGCAGTAGGCGGTGCTACCTCTGGTATCCTGTACAATTGTCTATCCAAAGTAATAATAACACTGTGGGGTCTAGACTCATACACAACATGTCGCTTCCACAAATATGGTTGTCCCAAAAGAACATCATAAACTTCAAGGGGAGCAATATCACACAATACCTTGTATTTGAAAGGCTTGATTTCGTAGGGCAGATGGCATTGTTGGATGACACAGAGATCTCTACCTTGGTGAAGCCAGCCGATGGTGTAGGGTTGTGGGTGCGGTGGCATCGACAGGTCTAGCCATTGGACGACCTCTATTGAGATCAGGTTCTTCTGACTGACTCTATCAACAATGAAATGAAGCAGATCCCCCTTTACCCACATATGCAAGTGAAAGAGGCATTCCCCTTCCTCTGGTTCTTTGTTTTTTCTTGGTTGGACTTTGGTGGTAGCGACAGTGGCATTTGGTTCAGCATCGATAATCCACTTCCCTTCTTCTAGATTTGATTCTGAACCAGAATTGGCCTCTGACTCAGAATCTTTCAGCTTGTCCATGAGTGACTTCTTGGAGCAGCATTCTTCATTGTTGTGCCAAGGGATTTTATGGTATCCACACCATTTTCATGTGTCTTTCTTAGACTTCTCAATACCCGTATTTTTTTGTGGCTTGGACTAGTTGTCCTGAGAGTGGCCATCTTTTCTTTGTCCATTTTTGTGTGGGTTTGGGCCACCTTTACCCTACTTTGACTGTGAGGATTTTGCAGATCCAAACTCTTGCCTCTTCTACTTCAATTTCATCTCGATCTTGACAACATATCTATAAGTCATACCCAATGATGCGATGTCCAGAAAATCCATTTATATTTGAATGTATCGATGCAAATAGTTGGGATATTTGAGCAGCAGATGTTGTTCATATTCTTTGATACCCAATTTGGTGCCTAGGGTAAGGAAAATATTGGTCAAATTTGGTATTGTCTGGTCCCTTTCCTGATGCAGGATGGTCCATCTTGTGTACGAGTCCTCGTATCTTCCAACAAGGTAGTATTGTTCTTTAATGGAATCCCTCAAGGACTCCCATGTGGGGGCGATCACAAATATTGCATATTCCTCTATGGCTCTTTGCTCAGAGTAAGCATCCCACTAGTCCTTAACATGGGGGATGGCCTTAAGGAGTGAAAAAGTAATATTTTCCCTATCAGAAAAATTGTGGATCGAAAAATACCCTTCGATCATATTCAACCATTTATCTATAGCATCTGCGTCTATCAGTCCTTCAAATAATGGAATATAAAAATTTGCATGTACCTTCAAGGGGGTTGCATGGCCTCTTGATGAAGATGCTTCTCCTGTGGGAAATCGCAGAAGGATCTCTGCAAAGTTGTCCATCATTTCCTTCCTTTGTTGCACAAGGGATTCCTCGAGAAACATTTTAAAAGGATCCCCTACTCCATCATCTTTCTTTTCATACCCCATGGTTTGTTGTTGATCTCGACACGGTTGATCTTACAAAGGCTCGATTGGTTCGAGTCCCAACTTCTTGTACCCAGATCTTATCGAGGACATGCATGAAGAAAAATAAATTAAGAGCAGACCCCTCTGATACCACTGACTTGGATTTATGAGAGGAATGAACTGACTAACAGACTGAATACAAAAACATAGATATATAGAGAACAAAAACATATATCAAGTGAACAATAACTTCTATTGAATAAATGAAATAGGTTGAAACTGTAAAACTGCAGAACTGAAAACAACTTGCTCAAATGGTGGTAGTTATCCCTGAGAAGAGATGTGGTTGTTATGTGCATTTGTCTGAGAAGAATGATTAGAATGAGGATCCAAAGGCCTTTTTAACATTACTCATGAATTCCAAAACCCTAGACATCCAAAAACCTAACCCTAGGAGGTGAAACGCCAAAATTTATGTGGGCCCCGATGGGTAAGTTGGTACCTCAACTTCCCGGGGTTGTAAATTTTGCATATGAAATCCATTTTAGGCGCGTAATATCCCATTGGAGAGGTATTTTCAATAAATACACAATATTCCATCAAACTTAGACTCCATCTACAGTTTGATTGTGGCAAGACAAAAAAACATTGTTTAGGGGCCCAAAATGGCCCTTGAAGTACAAAAAGATGTACTGACATGAAAACATCCAAAATAATCTAGTTGGATTAGGTGGGAAGCCACCAATCTCCACCTGGAAGCATTGTAGGGCTTCAAACATCCCCAGAAGTGTAGAACCCACAATTACAAATAATTACATAAGAACGTGCTAAACTAAAAGTTGTCAAGAGGAGCTAGTTGGAATGGGTGGGTGGCAACCAATATTCACCTGAATCAACCATTCAAAAACCCTAACTTCCACAAGTAGATAAATTATAGTGAAACAAAGTCTGAAATTTTAATTTGAGGTACTTTTGTATGTATCCTCAGATCCTTGAAAATTTTGCAGTCTGAAAAGTCCCAAAAAAGACATTATAGCAAAAATTCCAAACTAACCTGTTTGAAATTGATTTCAGGACCATTCCAAAACCATAAATTCCATAGTTCATATCTCAAAAATATAGAAAACAAAAGTATGAAATTTTAACATGAGGTACATTTGTATGTCTCCTTAGATCCTTGAAAAGCTCACAATCTGAAAAGTCTTAGAAATGAAGTTATAGTGAAAATGTCAAACTAAACTATTTGAAATCGATTTCAGGACCATTCAAAAACCTTAAATTCCACAAGGAATATCTCATAAAGTATAGTGAACCAACATATAAATATTTGACCACATGTACCCAAAGATCTCACTGTCGTCTCTGTTGGGCCTCAAAATAGTCCCTATTCTCACTCCATTATTCACCAATACCTTCACATTACTTCCATATTACCTTCATTTCACCTTCATTCCACCTCCACATCATTACATTTATCTCATCATTGGGTTATAACTATGCTTTTCCAAAGTTTATTAATTCTTAACATGTTTAAGTGGATTTGTGGTTAAACTTTAGAAAATAATATACTTATACTTATACCTAACAATTAGAATGAGTTTGGTGACATGTGTAGGTAATTTGGAAGCTTCCAAGACAGTCTTATGTGGCCTCCAATACTCAAATTCGAATTCCCTTCAAGATATGGAAGGAGATTTGGATAAAGGTCAAAGAGAATATGTGTCTCATCATTAGCTATTTGGTTGTAACTATATGAGATTTTTATGGATCTAGGGAGAGAATAGTGGATCTCCATTAATGGGGTAGCTTCTTATGTTCTTGTATAAATAGGAGAGCCTTCTCCTTTCAAAGGATATATAGAGATATAGATATATGGAGATAGATGTGTGTGAAGTTTGGGAAATGCTCATGTTTTGAATTGATAGGTTGGTTCTTGAGGTTAGTCGAGAGGAGATTTTATATTGGAATGAAGATGTAATCATATTCCTTTGAATACAAGACATGCTTCCATTTTGATCTCTATCTTGTGTTAAGATTATGGTGTACTTACTGAAGGATGGAAGGGCCCCCATGCATTGATGCCAGTACACCTATGTGTTGTATATAGTAGGTAAAATTTGTCATTTGTATATTCATGTTATTTTATCTTTATGTTCTTTACTTTAGTAGTTTCGAATAGACAACTTCAAATCCTCGTACATATTGTGTTGTGCCTCTAAGCTTACGAGCTCCTGGTTGACATTAAATCGTTGAGAAATTTATACAACATAGATTGCACTCAACAGTGTCCTCAAAATTTCACGGTTTGAAACATCCCAGAAAATAAGTTATCGCAAAAAGGTAAAGTTGACCTAAAACTGATTTCACAACTCTCCCCTTTTTGAATGATATTCAATCTTTGCTCATCCACTTCTTCAAATGTTATTACATTTTTCACCCACATACTTTCTCTCAATAGTTTCTCTTTTTATACTTTTTCATAACCCTTCATGAAGGGACATTTCATTTCAAAAAGACACGGCACCCATTAATTAAATAATTAATTCCCTTTTTTATTTCACTTTTCCAAAATCCATGGGAAATACCATGGGCTTCCAAGCATATGGGTTTGAAACCACAATTTCACTTTTTACTTTTTCACATGCACCCTTTTTTTTATTATACTTGTAAACCTTTATATAAATAAATCTTGGAAATTTTTTGTGTATTCGTAAAATTGTAATATGACATTAATGGCAACATTAATCATTTTACATCAATGACAATAATTCCAACAATATCCCCCTTTGTCATTGATTGCAATCCTGTAATGAAACACATAGTCCACTAGGCATAGAAAAACATTCCCCCCTATCTGCAACTCTCCCCATTTGACATCAATGGAAAAGAGATGCTCCCCCTGAGCTTGTGCTTCTCCTTAATCACTTAGTGATCAGATGGATATTACTCACAATTTCTTTCTAAGATATTCAATTGTCTCCTTGGTAAGGGGTCTTGTGAAAATATATGCAAAGTGTTCTTTGGTGATAATGTATTCCAACTTGAAATTATATTTTGCTACTTGTTCTCATAGGAAGTAATACTTGATTGGAATACACTTTGTTTTTTAGTTCATAACATGATTCTTTGAAATATTTATTACACTTGTGTTGTCACAAATTATTGATATTGGATGATCATATTCTACCTTAATATTTGTCAATGTTTTTTTCATCCAAATAATTTGTGTGCAACATCATGTTGTTGTTATATACTCAGTCTCTATTGTGGATAGAGAAACTAAAGGTTATTTCTTTCTAAATCAAGAAACTTGGATGTTTCCCAAAAAGAATGCTCCTACGTTTTTACTTTTCATATCATCAACATTGTATGCCCAATCTACATCCATATATGTTGTTAGAGTAAATTATTAACCTCTTGAGTAACATAATTTGAAGTCCAAGGTTCCCTTTAGATATTTCAATATTATTTTCACTTCTTGCACATGAATTTCTTTTGGCGCAACTTGAAAACATGCAACCAATCATGTCACTTACATAATGTCTATCCTTGATGATGTCACATATAGTAGGCTTCCAGTCATTGACATGTCCAATGTTTGATTTTCTTTCGAAGATTCATCATATTTTCTCAATTTACAACCTATGACAATGGGTGTGCTGACTGGTGCACAATATTCCATTCTAAACTTGTTCAACATTTCCTAGATATACTTGGTTTGTGAAATGAATATGCCTTTGTCGGATCAAGAAATCGGTAAACCAAGAAATAATGACAATTCACCAAGCATAGACATCTCAAATTAATTTTTCATTTCTATTTCAAACTCTTGGGACATTTTGTTTATGCTACCTCCAAAAATTATGGCATCTACATAAACAAAAACAATCAATTGATTTTCTCTTAATGTCTTGATGTAGAGATTACTATCAGCAATTTCTCTTTTGAAGCCTTGTTGTTGTAGATATTTGTCAAGTCTTGAATACCAAGCTCTGGGAACTTGTTTTCGCCCAGAAAGTTATTTCTTCAGTCTGCATACATAATCCTTATTTTCTAATAAAAATAATCCTTCTGGATATTCAATGTATACTTCTACCTCTAAATTTTCATTGAGAAAGGCAAACTTGACGTTCATTTTATACTCTTTGAAGATCTTGAAACATGCAAATGCCAAAAACATTTTGATAGCTTCTAGTCTTGCAACCGGGGCAAAGGTTTCTTCAAAATGAATACATTCAACTTGAGCATAGCCTTTACAAAATAGTATTGTTTTATTTCTTATTACTTATCCATCTTCATTCAACTTGTTCCTAAAAACCCACTTGGTGTCAATCACATTTTTATATTTTGGTCTTGGAACAAGTCCCTGTTAGAATATAATTGATGTGCTCGTTTTACCATTGACAATATCTCTATTGTCACCCAACCATAGGCTGAAACCACCCTCTGAGCACCTTAACCTTGACAAAGAATCACTCCAGGAGAAAACCCTAGGCTAGATAGCCAAACAAAGGGTAGCGCACCTTTCCCTAAGGATAGCGCACCAACAAGAGTTGATCAGATAGTCCAAACCCTAGCCAAGAGATATTCCAATCCAAAATGTAACTGCTAGTTGTAATAGCTGCACCGGCAGCTCTCCTCAAACCTGCACAAAAAAATGGGCACTGCAGTGCGCACAAGTGTTGTTCTGCAATTCTGAGATTGCCTGCCAAAATGAAGACTGGCCTCCTGTATTTATAGTAATTATGGCTAACTACCTCGGCCGACTTCTCATTCTGGGTATCTGTCTGTTCAGTATATTATTATTTATTTTGGCCGACTTCTTCTCTTGGAGGCTAATAACCTAATACAAATTATCTTCTTGAGCCAACAAGTCTTCTAGGGTTATTAGCCAACTCATTAGGGTTTCTTCTTGCTTCCTAGAGTATTCTATTCTCATCAGGTTTACACGTGGAGGTAAATACCTCCCGCAACTACCATAATATCAACACTCCCTCCTATCTAGGGAGGTATTACAGGTAATGGTCTTGAGCACAAAACATACCATTCACCCGGTAGCATCAACATAGTCGTCTAGACTATCTCATGACTAGATCATGAGCATCATCATCACCATCAATGTCATCAGTTGCATCATCTCTCAAAACCATACTCCATCTGAGTAATCAGGCATGATGTTGGATAAGTCACTCACACCACAGAGTGATACAAGAGCCATTCTTCTAATATGGACATATGTCCTAGAAGAGTAGATGTTCTGAACCATTTTCCATCTGGGAAATCTTTGTCCTTTAATCATTCATTTGGTTGATAATCATTTACCAAACTGTTGATAGTCTTCAAGATAATTGGAACAAAATAGAACACAACTATGTCTATCCATAGTAGTACATAACTATAATCCAGTGGTACACTACCACACCAAGTAGAAAACAAGTACTTGATCAGTAACCTATAGTCACGAATAGTGGAACACATCCACTACAGTAGTATACATCTATAGTCATACAATCTTCATAACAATCATTTGATATCAACCTACACAGAAACAATGTTATGATATAAATTGAATCATCTGGGCCAATCTTTCACTCACATCTGTGAGATCTGAAAGAATATATGCCCTTAGAGTATAACATCAACGATGGGCTATCTGCCTTATTCTTCTCAAACAAGGAAGAATGATTGTTCTGATTTCTGAATCTAGACCATTCCTCACCCTGGGCCATTCCTCCGACACACTAAACAAAGTGTAACCTGGAGAGAATGAATCTTCCCTAAGGAATGCATGTCTCTGATTGTTGAGCTTGGACCATTCCCCACCCTGGGCCATTCCTTCGGCACTAAACAAAGTGCAACCTGGAGAGAATGAATACACCCTAAGGAATGACTGTCCGGACCATTTCCTCTGCTAACCACAAGAGGAAAATACTGTCATGTACCAACCTCCAAAACGGACCATTCCTCATGTTACCCATGATGAGAAATCGTTGTTCGGCGAGGCGGGCCAGTCTTATTGAGTAACCCTCAAGAAGAGAGACTTCCATAGACCACTCCCCATGTTAACCACAATGGGAAGTCTTTGTCTATGCTACATCATCAATCTGGACCACTTCACATGTTAACCAGAATGGGAAATCGTTGTCCGTCAGAAATCTCAATCCACTTTCCGAACAGGAAAGAATCTGCTCATCCTGGACCATTCTTCAAACTGAAAAATGATTGTCCATCAATCAATAATACATCAATTCTCGCTCCCAACCTGGGATTCATCTCTTCCTTTTTCAATAAGGAAGTCATTTCCACGAGCTCCAGCTTGAGTACGCAAACTCTTTCATTTTGAACAGAAGCTTTTACCAAAATGTCTGCTTATCTTCTCATCTGTGGAGATATGTATTGGAGAACCAATTTCTCCTTTCTGGACTTCATCACGGATAATGTAATGCTTGATTTCAAATGTACATCAGTCTGGAACATTGGTTTTCTTCTGAAGGCTTCATGTAGCTCTAGTCAATAAGGTATATCATTGTTGGATTCCTCTTGCTAGCTCACAATATTGTGGCAAGAGTCAAACTAGAACATATCCATGTGACACTTCTTCTGTCATCATGAGATATTTTTCATGGATTGACAATCCATCATCATGATCT
Source organism: Picea engelmannii (assembly GCA_009831015.1). Taxonomy (NCBI): domain Eukaryota; kingdom Viridiplantae; phylum Streptophyta; class Pinopsida; order Pinales; family Pinaceae; genus Picea; species Picea engelmannii. Next base: position 113,889 of record ML798262.1, on the reverse strand, counting down.
TTTGAGTAATCATTCTGATATAATATCTTTTTTATAGAGAATCTTCACCACGCTTCTGTTGTGCACAGGAGGTTCTCTACCAAGTTATCTTCTTCCATCTGCATACAAGGGTCTATGCCTCAAAGTCTTGTGGTTGCTCTTCATACACTCTTTATTCAATTTATGTGGAGAACATTATTTACATTCATCTGATGTAGAACTCCAGCCCACGGATATTGTGGATGATATAATGACTCATGTAGAGGCATGTCTGATTTACTGGAACAAGTAATCATCATAGTCTTATCCCTCCATCTGGGAGAACCCCTAGTTCTAGATCTTTCAATACTTGCATATATACATCGTTCTTCACCACAACTTTTAGTTGATTGCTTTTAGTGAGTTCATATCAGGATGGTAATCTTGTGATTCTTAATACAATGATTGGTTGTTTTGGCTTCTCTTTCTTTCTTGGAATCTTCATGTTCTTAGTGATGTGTGTCTTTAGTTCTTGGGTCCATGGATTTTCTTATAAATTCCATGCCCTAAAGATTCCATTTATTTCTTTCATCATAGGATCACGGATGTGGATGGACAACCAGGGATACTTTAAGGCTTCTCTTCGAAGAAGACTTCTTCTGAGGTTGAACTACACACGTATTGTCTTTCATGGTTGCTACCATGGATATATACTTCATCATCTTTAATGGATCATAGGATTAGCTCCCTCCTAATCCTTGATTCATGTATGAGTGCATATAATCAGCTCCCTTCATCTAACAGAGTCCACGCATCCATCTTGTTGTCTTCTACAAAACATCATAAGTCTTTCTCTAATTTCCTCTTGATTGTTGACTTATTTTTGTCTTTGCTTCTTCTAAGTCTCTTCATGATTGATTCATATTAACTTGCAATAGATTCTACATGATTTGTTTGACGTATTTCATCCTTTCATGTGTATTATCTAATGATATCAATCCTTATCTTGTTGTTCTTCCATAGGTATAGTTCTTCTTGGAACACATTATCTTCCAAGAGATAGATATACAAGATATGTACAGAGACGATGCAAACAAGATATGTACAAGAAATAAGAAGAGTATTGTTACCTTCAGAAGAAGAAGTATATTTCATCCTTCTTAGTCTTCTTTGTAGGTTCCTTTTCTTCAGCAATTGATGCTTGATGTTTCACCTTCCTTTTCTTTAGCTCAGGACAATGATTCTTGTAGCGACCATACTTTCGACAGTTGAAGCATTGTTTTTCTTAAATATCTTTCTCTTGATTTTTCTTCCTCTTTGAACCAAACTTCCTTTTGTTCCTGAATTTCTTGAATCTTGTTGTGAAGGCTTGATCATCATACTTCTTTTTGGATTTCTTTTTTGCACTAATCCTTGATTCTTCTTGATCACAGCATGTCCAAAGTTCTTCAAATGTCGAATACTCCTTTCTTGTGTTCATGCTTATGGCAAATGCATCCCACGTCTTGGGAAGACCATTGAGTACTATGTTTACCAATTCCTTCTCTGAGATGATCTCTTAAATAGATTGTAGTTGATCTCTTAACTAAGAAATTCTCACAAAATATGATGTTATGTTGTCCTCATCATTCATCTTCATGTCATGAAGCTCATTCTTCAGACTCACAACATGTCCAATGTTTCTGACCGAGAAGAGATTTGTTAGGGCATCGTACATATTCTTCGATGAGTCAAGATGGGAGATGTAGGGTATCAAGTGATATTTTATATATTCCACTATGATACTCGTAGCATTGATATCACCGTATTTGAACTTCTCCATAACTGCAACGTTATGTGGTTCCTTCTATTTTCCTTCTTCAAACACTGGTTCCACGATCTTTCCTTTCATGATATTTAGCACTTTATTCTTGGAAAGGATGAGGTCGGTCCTTGTCTTCCATGCCATGAAGTTAGAAGCTCCATCTAGCTTGTTCTCTGACTTCATAGAGTAATTCATGGTTTCTTTGACTTGATCAACCCTAGATTTGACCAAAAACTCAAACTTGACGTCTTGGCTTGCTAAGAGTATCAGGAGGTGCGCTAGGCTAGGGTGCACTAATATATCTGGAAATTAGGTCAATCCCTTCACTTAAGGTGCCTCAACAAGAGGATTAGGGTTTCTGTAACTGCACCTGCTAGTAACCCTAGCGGCAATGCTATGGTGACTCCTCCTACTAGAAACCCTGGCGAAAGTTCTTCAACAAGATCAATATCATTACGGTTGTGTTTCCTTCCAGTGGTTAGACTGAATGAAGGAGATGTGGGCCCATAACATGTTAAAATATAATGGATGTGCACATTTTACCATTGACAATATCTCTATTGTCACCCAACCATAGGCCGAAGCCACCCTCTGAGCACCTTAACCTTGACAGAGAATCACTCTGGAAGCAAACCCTATGCTAGATAGCCAAACAAAGGGTAGCACACCTTTCCCCAAGGATAGTGCACCAACAAGATCTGATCAGAGAGTCCAAACCCTAGCCAAGAGATATTCCAAGCCAAAACGTAACTGCTAGTTGCAACAGTTGCACCGGAAGCTCTCCTTAAACCTGTGCACAAAATTGGGCACTGCAGTGCGCACAAGTGTTGCTCTGCAATTCTGAGACTGCCTTCCAAAATGAAGATTGGCCTCTTGTATTTATAGTAATTTTGGCTAACTGCCTAGGTCAACTTCTCATTATGGGTATCTGTTTGTTCAGTATATCATTATTTCTTCTGGCCGACTTCTTCTCTTGGAGGCTAATAACCTAATAAAAATTATCTTCTTGAGCCGACAAGTCTTCTAGGGTTATTATCCAACTCATTAGGGTTTCTTCTTGCTTCTCAGAGTATTCTATTCTCACTATGTTTACACGTGGAGGTAAATACCTCCCGCGGCTACCATAATATCAACAGTCCCCATGTCTCATTCTTCTCAATTTGATTCAGCTCTTCTTCCATGGAATCAATCCAACGGTTATCATCGCTAGATTCTCTAAAGTTATTAGGCTCTATTATAGATAGCAAAGAGAAGTTTTCATTTTTTGTTCCACTTGATAATCTTATTCTAGTCTACACTCCAGTATATTTATCACCAAGAATTTGATTTTCTGAATGATTCTTTTTGAAAAATCTAGATGTTGTCTTTGTATTTTGACGTTATGTTTCTTCTTCTTCATTTTCTTATCCTTCTTCCTATTCTTCTTCTTCTTTATTTTCTTCTCCTTCTTCTTCTTCTTCTTAATTTTCTTCTCCTTCTTCTTCTTCTTCTTCCTCTTTCCTTCTTGTATCCTCTGTTTGAACATGTGCTTTCACCTTTTTATGTCCTGCTTCATCCACTTTCACATTGGCACTCTCTATGATTTTGCCCAATATTTTGTTGTAGCATCAATAAGCCTTGCTTCTTGATGAATAACCAAGAAAGATACATTCATTAGCTCCAAAGTCAAATTTTCCCCAAGTCCTCATCATCTCTTTTTATGTAACACTTTCTTCCAAAAACTTTGAAGTATTTAACTGTTGTTGGTCTACGTTGTTGGATATGAGAATATTCTTTACACAACTTGTCCTAGGGTCTATGTTGCACTGCGTACACAGGGGTGTCATAGGGGGGAATAGCCCCCCTATTTGGGGGATTTGTAGGGAGGTGTGAGCCCCCTTGCATGAGGGTTCAAGGGAAGTGCCCCTGGAAAAAAAATTTGATGGTTTTTGTGTCTATTTTTACTGGTTTTTCGACACATGGTTTTCGTCGATGGTTTTCTGATTCCTGTTAAGGAATTAGGGTTGTTGACTAATCACGGTCAATGAATTAGGGATTTTGTATGTCATGGGATCCTATATATATTGTATTGTAAATAATGAAGAGATATGATGAATATAATATTAGAGGTGTGGATCTAAACAAGTTGTTGGTTTTCTCGGTTTGGGTTTCCAAGGTAAAAATATTTGTGTAATGTGTGTGTGTGTGTGTCATTGTACCTTTTTTGTTTTATTAAGAATATTTTTGTACTAATTAATTTTAAAATGTTACAACATACATTTGATATCATAGTTTTTATTAGCTTCAGGGGAACACCTTTGTGGCTAAGGGTTTGACTCAGATCTTTGGTAATCCTTGTTATAATGGGAGATCTACGATATTGATTCTTTGGGTGAAAATAAATGGCAAGCAGTTCAAAAATAGAGATCGATAAATTTAATGGGAATTTTTTTTATTTTTGGAATCTCAAGATGGAATATTTGTTGGTGGACAAATATCAGTGGATTGTTGTGGATCTAGGTACTGCACCTACATGAATGTTAGCAGAAGACTAAGAAAAGTTGGATCGAAAGGCGAAGAGAACAATTCAGTTGTGTCTCTCATATTCAATATTATTGAATGTGTTGGGGAAAGCTACAGTCAAGGATTTATGGAAGAAGTTGAGGATGTTGTATCAGTCCAAGTCCCTGGTAAAAAAATTGTTCCTGCGGAATAAGTTATATAACTTGAGGATGAAAGATGGAGACTCAGTGACAGAGAATATGAACACCTTCAATACAATGGTAAGTCAGTTATTATATGTTGATATCAAGATTTTTTATTAAGATAAGTGTATCCGTTTATTGTTCTCTTTACCAAACTCGTGGGATAGTCTAGTTGTGGCCATAGGTAGTAATACAACTACTTTAAATTTCGATGATGTGGTCTCATCCTTGTTTTTGGAGGAGATGAGGTGGAAAAACATGGAAGGATAGAGCACAGATGCATTATTTGCAAGAGGGATCTCCCAAGAAAGAAATATATCTAACTCCTCAAGTGAGAGATCTAAATATAAGGGAATATCTAAATCTCCCGAAAAGTTTGTAAAGGTATGTTGGAGATGTGGAAAAGAAGGGCACTACAAGAAGCAATGTAGATCCAAAAGTGTTGAGAGATGGAAGGGATATGAATATTCTCCTTCTATCGAAGAAAAAACCTCCACGGAAGAAGGAGGGGATGTGTACTTGGCTTCTTCAAGCACACATGCATATCAGGAGGCATGGTTGATTGACTCAGGCACATCCTTTCATAAGACTCCCCACAAGGAGTGGTTCTGTGAATATGAAAGGTATGATGATGGTGATGTTTTCCTAGGTGATGACTTGACATCCAAAATCATAGGACGAGGAAAATTCAAGATGAAATTCATGGATGGAAGGATCAGAACACTCCCTGGTGTTCTTCACATCCTAGGATTGGCCACAAATTTGATTTTTGTAAGAAAAATGGATGATGCAGGGGTAAAAACAGTGTTTGAAAAAGAAACATGCAGTATGGTTCAAGGATCAATGGTGTTGTTGTAGGGAGTTCGAATTAGAACTATATATAAGTTGTAGAGAAGCATTATTAGTGATGGGTGTACTAGTTCCATTGTTCCTAAGATTGGAGATAAATAATTAAAAACTCCTACAGTCTCTGGAGAAAAGACTATGTTGTGGTATCAAAGACTCCAGAATATCGGAAAGAAGGGTCTTTGAATACTACACGGTAAAGGTATGGTGGCCACCATAATCCTACACGTAATACATTATGTGTAGTGGATTTCCCTGCATAATGTCCTCCAGCAATTCCTTCATGTGCTTCTTTTAAGATGATATGCCTTTCATGATCCATAACATATCTCCTCAAAATGTTGTCTGCATCAAGCTTGTACAAATTCCCTGCAATCAATTGGTAGTCTGTAGCTCTGACCACCAGATTTTTCTTCTACGGAGTATTAAATTCCTCTGGTGAAAATCATATACTCAAAAACTCAATAATGTCAGCAAAATATTCATCAACAATGTGTATTGAAAACAATTGTGCATCTGAGAAGTTGTCATCCAAGTTACTTGGTTCCTCTCCATTAGTTATCCTAGATAGATGATCTGGCCATGCGTTCAATCTTCCAGGATTCACCACAAATTAAAAATCAAACTCCTAAAACAATAGTATCCATTTTCATATTCTTCCCCCCAACATTGACTTATTGACTAAATATCTAAGAGCAGAATGATATGTAAACATATTGAAATGTTTCCCTAACAAATAATGTATGAAATTCTGCAATGCATAAACCATGTCCAACCCTTCTCTTTATGTTGTATTGTACTTGTGTTATGAATCCGATAACTTCATGCTTGCAAATGCTATAGGGTGATCTATATCACCTTCTCCCGATTGTGTTAATATTGCTTCTAGCATTGTTGATGAGGCATCCACATGCACATGAAATTACTTTTCCCAATCTAGAAACACCAAAATTGGTGCAGTCACCATATTCTCTTTCAATATGTACAAACTCTCTTGGCATTCATCATTCCACTGATATTTAATGTCCTTCTTCAGAAATTTCTCCATCGCCAAAAGAATCTGTGCATATTCCCTTATAAACTTCCCGTAATACCATGTATGACCAAGTGTACTCTTCAACCGACGCACTAACTTAGGTGGTGGTAAGTTAACTATGACATCAATTTTAGCATGATCAACCAGCAGACCTTGTTTACACACCACATTCCCTAACAAAATACCAAAAGGTGCATTGAAAATGCATTTCGTAATATTCAGTGAAATCTGACATTGTCTACATCTGTCTAATATCAGTATTAACACTTCAACATGATCCTTCAGTAAACTAAACATTGTCCAATCATCCAAGTAAACTTCCAAAAACTTATGAATAAAGTCCTTGAAGGAAGCTACTACTACCCTTGAAAACATTGTGGCTGCATTCTTCAACCCAAATGACATAATTGTATATTGATATGATCCCCATTCTATTGCAAATGTAGTCTTATGTCTATCTTTTGGTGCTATCTTGATCTGACGATATCCTGAGAACCCGTCTGTAAATGAATAGGCTTCTTGACCTCCTACATTCTCCAAAACTTCATATGTAAATGGGGTAGGAAAAGGATCATGCAAGCAATCATCATTCAGTTTTCTCAGATCTTCACATATCATGATCCCCCCTTGCTTATTTTCATGTACTACCATAGGGATGAATCATTTTGATTCTTTCACAGGTTCTATGAAATCAGCCTCTAACATCTTGTCATTTTTTGCTTCCACCTTCTGCTTATACATTGGATTCAACCTATAAGGTCTTTGTCTTATAGGTCTAGCATCTGGTTTCAAAAGGATCTTCATCTCTCCAAGTTCTCTTGCTAATCCCTTCATCTCTGAAAATGTTGTTGGAAACAAATCATTGTACTCACGCAGTAATTCTATGATTCTTTCTATTGTCTGAGTATCCCAATAATCTCCAATGCTTGCAGTCTTTGGGTTTTTTGTTGTTCCAATGTTTACCTTCTTGATCTTCAATGGTGCAGCATAATCTTTTGAATCTATCTTTGGACATTCTACCTCTCTTTCACCTTCAACTTCTAGGATCAGGATATTGTGTAGGTTTTCCTCTGCTGGATATTCTTCTCTTGTGACATGATAACAGTGTAGCAACTATATGATTTTATGTCTCTTCTAGTTCTGATAAGTTGTCACAAAATCCACTTCTGGTTCTTCAAAAATCTTGCCTCTTACCACTTTCAATGTTGTATCTATCTCTGGACTCTCATGATCAAATGATAATGTGATAACACAATTATGTTGCATTTCTTCCCAATTTGTAGTTTCCCTGTGTTGTTCTTACTTTGTGTACCAATTCCTTGGAATGTGTTCTAATGTGTGAATAAAATGATGAGGTAATTCTTCTTGTGGTACCAATATCCATTGAATTATACATCTATCTATGTCTTCTCTGGGTTGTCCAATTCCATCATACTTTTCAAAAAATATATTTGCATTCTCTACACCAAATCTAATGTGCAGTAACCTTTTGCATTGAAACCAGTTATTGATCTTTTATTTATGTGTACCCCACTAACGGGAAGGTGTATCTTTCAAAGCAATATCTAATACTAGTAATCTTTGATTTTCCACTATTTCTAATTCAAAATTCTTCTAAGTCATTCTGACCATAAAAAATAGGAGGCTATCTTACCTTTGAACCAATCCATCTTAGCGCACATGTCATTCTGGTGCATCTTTTGGTAGATAATTCATGTAACTGTTGTTGTCAGTTCTCCAGTCATGTGTCAAAGTATGAAGCAGAAGAACTAATAATCCTCCAACTCATCATTACATATGTAGTTGGGTTGATGTAATCATCTTCGCTCGCAATAGTTCTATACAACTGATTTATATCTTCTATAATAAAATTGTATTTCGTAGTTTCAACGTACCTTCCTCCCTCCAAAGGATCTAATGGCACAATAACTATGTATTCTCCTAATTCAAATATCATATTTCTTGTCTTCATATTGATAATAGTGTGGATATCAAAAGCCCAGACCATCCCTAACAATGTTGGATATGGTGAAGTGTTATCTACTATGTCAATCACTTCAAAGTCTGACATGGTGTGCACACCATCTAGATCTACTGGTATACCCTTCAATCTACCAATTGTCACTACTCTATGTTGATTTTCTAACTTCAACTGAATAAGTGAGAATCCCAATGTAGGTTCTCCCATAGCCTCCCATGTCTTCTTAGGAAGAACATTTACCTCAGACCTTAAGTCTAGTATGATATCACCCATATTAAAATATCCAATGTTTGCATTCAACCTGAATTCCCTACTTGTTAATCTCTTCTTACGAACTTGATTGGTTCTCTTGGGTTCTAATTTCATTTATTCTCCGGAATTGCACTTTTCTAACAAACGTTGCAATACTTGTAAGGATATTTTTATCATTCAACAACTTCACACAAGATCCCAAAAAAATTCTCAGATTACTTGTTGATTTTGATGGTTGTTCTCTGATGGTCTGATAAAAAAATGGAGGCATGTCATACACTGGTACATCATCTACTGGCTTTGTTCCTAAATTTGATGCAATATTCTCCTTCAAAATATCTTGTCTATCCTCATTGAATGTCTCCTTCTCTTTATGTGCATCAAACTTTTGTTCAGGTGTTGTGTTCTTCTTGAACCACTAGTATTGATCTTGATCCTTCTTTGTTGCATCGTCTCCTGTATTGGCTCCACCTCTAGTAACTATGTTGATATTCTTCCCATCCTCTTTTTTGTTTTCCATGGAAATCCATTGGACATTCTGATTGCTTTGATTGCTCTTATGTCGTATCTTTACCAGAAGTGTCGGACATTATTTTGTCTCATGGTCTATTGCACGACAATACATACATGTCATAGGTGGTTGTGGAAAATACCTTGCATAGTGTCCAGGTTTCTGACAGTTGTGACAAACTACTAGTCCTCTACCTCCTCCAAATCCTCTTTCTCCAAGGCCTTCTCCTCTAAAGCCTCCTCTGCATGGTGTATTATATTGTGGTTCTTGATTGTACTATGGTTGTGCATTATTGTATTGAGGTGACGCTACACACTACTATGCATTATTATACTACGATGGTGCTCCAAACTATTGTTCGTTATTATACTGTGATGGCGCTACAAACTATTGAGCATTGTTATAATGTGGCTACTACACTAGTTGTGTTGTCATTAATTCAACGTGCACTCTATAATAGTTTGATTTCATCTCCTTCATTATCTCCAAGGTTCTTCAATCCTTGTCTTCATGTCCAACTGACTTGCAAATATTTTATAGTCTTTAGTATTGTTTGATACTTCTACATCATGGGACAATGATAAGGATCATGTCCATGTGTTATACATATCTCACACCATTGTCCTCCTGGGGGTAAAGGATTTGGGATTCCTGTCCCTAAGTACTTCACAAGGGTTGGGCACTCATTATTATGATGACTTTATGTTCTACAAAATGTGCACCATAAATCATCCCTCTTTACCTTTCCCTTATTTTGATTCAACTAAAATGTTAACTTCTTCAAGTCTTCTCTCATCTCCTTTGTAGCCGGATCTATATGCTTATACTTATTTTCTTCTAACTGCAATGGTTCCTGTAAGGCCTTATCCTGGGTTTGGAAATTTTGTTTCCTCAAAGGATACTTCAAATGTGCCAATAAAGAGTTAACAAATAAATGTCTATGTTGCATATGAGTAATAGGGTACTTTAACTTACCTTTTAGCCTCTTGAACTTATGATCAAGTTCCCAAATTGAATCACCTGGTTTCTGCTTAATATCTATCATTTCATTCATGAACGGATCATCTAAACTTGGTTTCTGAATTTCATTGATCAGTTGCTTCTTCACATCTATGACAGTTGTAGGTGATCTCGTTGGATTATTTACCGCGAGACCCATATACCAATATAATGTTTGGTCTCTAAATTTGATTTCCAAATACGCAACCTTTGTATCTTCAAATGTAATCTGCTTGGATTCCCATATCTTCTCACAAATAAACAAATATTTTTCTAGGTCATCTGGCCCTTCTCCCCAAAACTCTGGTAACTGACTAGTTGGATATTTTCTTTCCATTGTGAAGTTTGTTGTACTTCCACCTCCACATGGTGTAGATACTTGACTTCTACTTGTTGAACTTATACTTATTCTTGAGTTTCCACTAGACCCACATCCTACCAAAATACTTCTACCATTAATCACTTGTTGTATAAACGTTTCTTCTTCTTCAGTTGTCTTAGTCGCACATGGGGTTGTGGGTTCCACACTAATTCGTATCTAGAATGGAGAGCCTTCTTCTGCGTCGGACCCCTGACCTCTAGTTTTCCTATGATATGTGGCAGGCAATATTTCATCAATCTTCCCTATTGCACGGAGATCCTCTACCTCTTCCTCATCATTTTCCAATCCCTCTCCCTCGGTTATTTCCCTCTTTTTCCTATTGACATTATACTAGTAGGGTCGTCCTCTGCACGTCACTCCTGCTCTTTCCATTATATCCTTGGTTTGTTCTCCATCCATCATTATAGGGTCCATTGCTTCCTTCTTCTAGCCTTCGTCCATAGCCTTTCCATATCTCATATCTTCCTTAGTGCTTCCCCCAACTCCCCCATTCGCGGAGAGTGATTTAGTTGTATGATTCAATGGTCATCACACCTTTATCATGCAATAAGATATTGATTGATGTGTAAAGTTACCTAATGTAGCTTCCTCTTGGTCACTTCAGAAATTCCTACTCTGCAGAAGTGTAAGACTTTGTTGTATCGACTGCAAATTCAATAATAAACCCTGTAGTAATATTTTCCAACCAAAAATACATTGCACGCGTGAATTTATTATTGACCATTTCCAACTGCGCAATGTTCTCAGTATTCCACTCTACTGGCCTTATCCAATTAGTTGGATGAGTATCCTTGAACCTCAATGTCCACTCCTGTAAAAAATATGGAAAATAAGAGAAATATGCTTCATGGAAATCAGTAAACACATACCTATGTAGATATTGGCGTGGTGTATACCTAGAGATTTTGTTATCTTTATGCATAAACTCGAGCTGCATTTTCTCCAACCATCTTTCAATATCTTTCTTTGTAAGGTTTCATGGCCTAAACATCCCCTTATACCTATGCATTTTATTCATCAAATCCCCTCCAATCCGATCTGTTGAGTTCCAACCCACAACGGGACCATTTGTTGGATGTATGGTTTGACCCGGGTTCTACTTTAGTTCTCCAAAAAAACCCTAGAAACCATCGGCCCCTCCAGTAAACCAAAAGGAAACATTGTGCATAGAGTGCATAGCACGGTCTCACCCAAGATGGTTTATGGGTGATTACATGACCCAAGTGTCTACAATCACGGAAGAGATCGAACTTGTGGGCATTTTAGGTATATCATTACTTCTTCTACTTCAACATGCATTCATGGTTCACCCCCCCTGGGCTGCGTCCACAAAGATATTATGCTTCTTCATCAAAACTTCTTGTGCTATGTGCATTACATCATAGGTTTTAGTATTGATGAGGCTAACCAGCTTCGCATCAAGCTCCACAGGTTGCGACTTGACCCTCAATTACACTCCATAAGTCTCCAAAACTAACATCATTCGATCTCTACAGCTCGAACCAAAAAATATTACTGCAACTTAGACTCAAACAAGTTCTCAAAGATAGGACCTTCACACAAAAAAAATTGTCCTCTATCTACCTCGTACATTCTCTATTTATACAAAAAGTTGGGTAAAAACCCTTAGATTATAATATAAAACCCTAATCCTAAGTGGACTCCACTTGTCCATATTCTAACTACCTTCGTGTGCTAATCAATAATTTTGTCACACTGATTTTCCTTTTCCCCCGTCATGTGTTACTTCCTTGGTCCATTCTACCTTTTTTGTTGCACTGAACACCAAAATAGTCTGCTCCAACAAGGTATGGACTAGTACAAGGATACTCTAGTATTGAAGAGATCGGTTCGGGAAACAAGGAAATCAGAAAGGTATACTCCACCTAGTTTTCATTCAAATTTTCCTTTGTTTATTACTAAAGATTATCCTAGAACTATTAGGGAGGCAATGGATTCAGAGGATGGAAAACTATGTAAAAAGTCCATGGTTGAAGAAATGGAAGCCTTGGACAAGAATGGAGAGGTGTGCAATTCGAATAGTACCTTTTGTTTGAGTTGGGAGTTCTTACATAAATATAAGCGATCTTTGTACCATATTAAATCATTTTTCCATGTAAATGTATCTAATTCACTGGAATCCTGCTGCAACCTTTGAATGAGAGTCCACACTTTTTCTTCATTCTTCCATTCATCCCTTGCTTCTATTATCCAATCAGGTTGGATGATAGAGATATCACAAAGAAAGGCCTCAACATCTTCTTCCTTTTTTGAGAGTGCATCTGCCACAACATTTTGCTTCCCCTTTTTATAGACGATTTCAAAATCATAACCCAATATCTTGGTTACCCATTTTTGTTGTTCTTCTGAAGACAGACTTTGATCCAAGAAGTATTTAAGACTATCATGATCTGTTTTGACCTTGAAGTGCCTACCTATTAGGTAAGGACGCCATTTCTTCAATGCATGTAGTATTGCCATCATTTCCTTCTCATAAATGGGTTTGGCTAAGTCCTTTCCGTTGAGTGGTCAACTTTCAAAAGCCAAGGGCCTTCCTTCTTGCATTAGGACAACACCAATTCCATTTCCCAAGGCATCACATTCCACAATAAAGGTTTTTGTGAAGTCTGGAGTGGTCAAGACAAGAGATTTGCACATCACCTCTCTAAGTTGTTCAAAATATTTAGTTGCCTCTGGAGTCCATGAAAATGCATCCTTCTTAGTTAGTTTCATTAAAGGTGTTTCTATTCTTCCATAGTGTCGAACAAACTTGCGGTAGTAACCTGTCAAACCCAAAAATCCTCTAATATTATTCAATGTTTTGGGAATCGGCCAGTCCATCATGGCCTTAATGTTGTTAGGGTCTACCTTGACACCTTCATGAGATACAATATGACCCAAATACTCTACCTCCTTCACTCCAAAGAAACATTTGGATGGTTTGGCATATAGTTGTTGATACTTTAGTAGTTGTAGAACCTTGTCAACATGTCTCACATGATCCTCCCAAGACTTGCTATAGATTAGTATATCATCAAAAAATACTAACACAAATTTTCGAAGGAAGGGCTTGAAAATGGAATTCATCAACCCTTGGAATGTGGAAGGTGCATTTTTAAG
>ML798262.1:73228-85146 GCA_009831015.1 Picea engelmannii | reverse complement strand
GGACTCGTGTTTCAGCATCGTGGCGGCCTCCTCTGTGTCTCAGCATCTGTTCTGAACTGAGTGACAGCTCCGTGTTTCATCATCTGCATTCTTGAACCGTGTAGCTGCTTCGTGTTTCGGCATATGCATCCTCGGACTGTGTAACAGCTCCGTGTTTCGGCATATGCGTCCTTGGGCTGTGTGGCAGCTTTCGTGTTTCAGCATCGGTTCAACAGCGCCTTTGGATAGTTCTGTGTTTCAGCATCGGCCTTGAATACTATTCTGCAAATATGGACACTTATGCACTTCTAATCAATGGTTAGGTTCAAAAGTAATGTAAAGTATTATGCAAAACAAATTAAACATATAGTGATGAGAAAGGACGTTGTATACCTTGGAGTGATCAGATGAAGTGATAATATGAGTCTAAATACAGGTGATGAAGGGTATAATAATGGCAAAAAGTATGAGCAAAAAGGTACAATATGTGGTCCCAACAGGGCGCATGATGATTTGTTATGAAACTTTCTAGTTCTCAGTAGACTTAGTGGAACGCTTAGGTGATATAGGGATAATGATAGTAGATACTTTACCAAATGGTATCCAAACTAAAATCTATATTATATGTATCCACTAATGGTGTATCTCTCTTTAAAGGATAACCAACATGTCTCGTGGAAGGTTTTTTTAATTCAATTAGATTCTAAATATATATAATTTCAGGAATGATATTTTCTTCAACTATTGATGTACTTAAAGATGAAGATCCAACTTTCCTACATCTGTTTTCCTAAGAAATCAACCTCTCTGGATTAGAAATAATGGGAGTTTTTTTAAGATCGGGATTAGATCGAGTATTTTTGGCTTAAATAATCTATGCACATGTTGTAAGACCCAAGGTTCAGTTTAACTATGACCAACAAACCCACAAGACATTGGCCCTTTCAGCATCACCTGCTTGTGCAGATGAAGTCTCACCTGAGGTATCTATTGGGACTGCAAGAACCAGGATTCTATAGTAGTAATAGAAAGGGAAGTGGATTCTCAAGTCATTGTTCCTTCTTCTTGATTATTACAGAGATTATCACAATCATTCATGAATATTGCACCATAATCACTCCACAAACTAAGTCTAGTCTATGAAGCATAGAAACATCATTCATAAACGCACATAAACAAGTAAAGAACACAAGATACAAGATTATCTCTAAACTATTTCTCTTTCTTTATTTTTCTTTCATATTAATAGACTATTACATTCACAAATATTGCTTCGTCTCCCTCTATCTCCCAACCCGTTACATGTTTATACCCAAAATCTAGGGCTAAAATCCCTATTCTATCCCAAAAATAGCCCATTACAATGCATGCCATGGCCAGCCTCAGTTAACTGTTTGTTTTCTTTCTTCTACTTTCTTCTCTTGTTGTTATATTAATTTTGGAAATGCACGTTGTCATCCTTGGTGCTTTATCTTCTCACTCACTTGATTTATTCTTTTGTCTGTGTGTTGTCTTCCTCTTGCATGCTTATGTTCTTCTATGCACTTTCTTCCTTCTGCGCACTTTCTTCCTTCTGCGCGCATTCTTTATTCTGTGCCTTTTCTTGCTTCTATACATTTTATTTATACTTAGGTTTTTCTCCTAAATTTCATTCAAAATTTGCCTGTCCAACAGGCCCCCAACACTCACTTATGACTCGTCCCGAGCCACTCAAGCCTTTTTCTTGTTCTTCCATGCTACAATGAATTGTTGAGTGGTAGCCTTAGAGGCTTCTACCTCTGTGACAATTATACCCTCTTATGATTTTATCTCTTCTATGGCCTGCATGGTCAAGTTCATCAGTTTCTTCTTTGTTTCCACTGCGGCTTGTTTGACGTTCCCTTGAACATTGGCCAATTCTCCAATAATCCTTGTTGCTTCTACCTATTCGACAACACGGGCATTCCAACAGAGGATGAACACCTTCAGTAACTTCTCACACAACCAGATCAAAGATCAACACATCAATGTTTTGACGTAAAACCCATACAAGGAAACATCCACGACCCCAGCCAACATGGCCACTTGGAGAAATTTATTAATGCAAAAGAAAAATATTACAGAGAGATTTTACGAGATGTTTTCTCACAATCGATCATCAGAAAATGACCCTCCATGCTCTTTAAATTCAGATCATGGACCAATCGGGTGTTATGCCATAGATCAATGGTCGTTAATATCGAGGAGAATATGAATCGTCGGATCACTCTATGTCAGGAACATATCGTGACCGTTGGATTTCCTAACTACAAATGCATACTAATGCATACTAAAGAAACACACTAAGAAACACACTTTTACCTAACAACACATTAGAGAAAGTAGATCTTAGCTAATGCCCAAGTGTCTAAATTTCCTAACATCTCCCCCTTAAGAACAACTTGGGATAGGATTGAAGGATTTACAATAGTGACACGGTAGGAGAAGGAAGGAGGCATTAGAGCCTATCTCCCCTTAATGACAACTTCCTGAACTCCTAACATAGATCGAAGTTTGGAAAACTTCACTTTTGTAAGAGACTTTTTGAAAATCTCCCCCTTTTGTATAGCTTGATGTGCTTGTTGTGCCGATGTTGAACTAGGTCTTTGGCGAGCTTGATGGCACTATGATTGCCACACCAAAGGTTGGTCGGATGTTGTTGCTGGAATCCAAACTCTAAAATGTTTCAACACACCGATGTTTTGACGTGGTAAAACCCCTACAGGGAAACATCCATGGCCCCAGCCAACATGGCCACTTGGAACAATTTATTAATGCAAAAGAAAAAGATTACAAAGATATTTACAAGAGAGTTTCTCAAAATCGATCATCGACAAATGACCCTCCATGCTCTTTAAATAGAGATCATGGACCAATCGGGTGTTGAGCCAGGGATCAATGGTCATTAATCTCGAGGAGAATATGAACCGTCGGATCACTCTATGTCGGAAACATATCATGACTGACGGATTTGCTAACTACAAATGAATACTAATGAATACTAATGAATAATAATGAAACACACTAAGAAACACACTTTTACCTAACGACACATTAGACCAAGTATATCTTAACTAACTCCTAAGTGTTTAAATATCATAAAACTTCATGCATGGGTCTGAGTCTTTGTTGAAGCACCTTCTGTTGGTCCATGAGTTTCTCCACTTCGACATATTCCTGTCATTGAGCCAAAATGGTTGTCATTCGCTCGACTAGTGGAAATGTAGTCACCTTTTCTGCTACCTCATTTTTATTTTCTTGTGCTTCTCAAAGTTTGGACTCTACTTCCTTCATCTCTGGGTCACTCGTGAGCTCTTCCCACACTTTCTCACTCACTTCGCAATGTTTTTACATTCTTCTTCAACTTTATTAATCTTGGAAATTGTTTTCATTACCGTCCTCATTCTACCTTTGCACACCTCAGGTGGAATTCCAGGCATGCTCTTCAGTTGTAGATCCTAAATCTGCCACCAATTTTCGACAACTATTCATTCATAGTGGCCTCTATGACAAGGGGAACTTATGGTACTTGCTTGTGTAACTTTTGGATAGCGGGATACGTCTTTTGCACCATATCTTTTGCTTCCACCTTTTCCTGTAGGGATTTTAGGGGCCTTGCCTCTACCCCCTCGTTATTATTGAGAGCTTCACCTATGCAGCCTTCAATGTCCTTCTCTTTTTGAAGGGATATCTCATATTGTTCCTTCACTTGGGCACTTTCATCCCTCAGTCCATCCAAGTATCAGTGTGTTGTGTCTCCTCTATGCTTTATTTCATGCACCAATTCTTCTTGTAGTTCTTGTACCCTTTGGATGGGTAGTCTGGATATGACTATACTAAGTTGCCCCAACGCCTTAATTTTTTCCTACAATTCACCCACTAGAAACTCTAGCGCAACTGCCTCAATTGGTATGGTTCTATGTTCCCCTGAGAGTTGTGTAAGGGTCATCTGCGTGCTAGTCGCTTATGTGCTTGGTCCTGTAGATGGTCCATCCCTTAGCTTTTGTTATTTCCCGACACATGTTGTTTATAGGAGTTGTTGAAGGATTCCCAACTTATCCTAGACCTTCTTATGTTGGTCCCCGTGCTTTGTTGCAGCTTCCTCCCAAAGTTCCTCGATGGAATCGCAAATCAGGTACCCAATATGATCCATATCATCATCAGTTAAAATATAAAATGGGGTCTGCCGCTACACTTTAGCTTTCTTTCATGCCCCTCCTATCTATTATGGCTCCTTATCTTTTCTTTTGAGTCCCGCTTCAGGGACTTTAGCTTGGCCAAGATGCATTCATTCTACATTCGTCTGATCCTCTTCTCCCTCACTATCATTCTAGTCTTCGTCCTCGTCTGAGGGCCCTAGCTTATCTATTATATTCTTCCAGTCATCCTCCCAATCACTGATTATTAAGTGCATGTCTTCTAGTGTCAGTCAGTAACTATTCGGAAACCATTTCCGCGTAGGATCCTTCTTAGCATAAACATATAGATGGTGCATGTTAGCTCTTAACTGTGTGATATCTTTGAATGCGACGATCGATTCTTTTTGTATGCACAACGTGGTCTCCACCACCTTATTAATGAGTTGCAAATATGTATAAAATGTGGTGTTGTTGTCATTTTTTCACCTCTTGATGGTTGTATTCCATAAGCTAGTATACCTGGCAGCCAAAGGGATGCGACCTAAAGAATGCATGCATTGGAAATATGTGGGCTCCTACCACCCGACCAACGCAATGATAATAAGAAACCATGCATAGTGAAACTCACCACCCTTCTTCTGGGCCTCCATGCAATATTTTATAAACTAGTTAACGAGGAAGGTCGCCTAGTTCATCTGAACCCCTTCCTTGCATTTTTCGGCTTCTGAAATTATTGTCATTGGCACTTCATCTCTGCGACATTTTCACAACAGCTTGTAGGCCAAAACCTGTGTTGTAAACTTGACCTCTTTTTCATTGATTCTCTTCACATCCAGACCCCTTTTTCCTCTGAATGTTTCAAATTTCTCTTTCATGTCTTCGGAGAGGGCTCGCTCTCCCATTTTGTAGAATAATAGTGAGGGGTCTTCGCCTGCTTTTCTCAACTGTGATGCACGCAATTAGCGTAGTATCGATGGAGACTAGGGGATCTAGCCAAAGTATCCCCCCATGAATGAAGTTGAGTAATACCTTGACACAAGCATTGATTTTTTTACTTCGTTCGAAATGTGGAATTTCAAAAAAGTTTAGGATTCCTGCTTTCTCTAAGCCCGACGCCCATGCTTGTGGCTCGACCAGAATTGCTCCCATTCCTGGGACGGTCTTCATGCATAAATATTGATACCTGGACAACTCGAGGAATTTCTTAGAATCTATGAAATCATGATCCATGAACTACAGGTTTACCACCTTCCCGAGCATGTCCTAATCACTACTAACCTTGTTCAGAACTGGTGTTATTGGTAGTGGGTACTTGGCATTCATTGTTACATTTACTGGGGATGTGTCATTCCTCTGTGGAGGTAAATAATCCCTGTGAAAAACTGTTGGTGGCACCGAGGCCGAAGTTCTGGCTACCTATTCGACGTCCACATCCACTACTAGTCGCTTTGGTTGCTTCTTCGTTACACCATAGGGTCCTCCCATTCTCTATGGTGTCATTCTTATTGTATGATGGACCTGTGGACGAACTTTGTGTGTCTATGTAGGTCGCTTTAACTTGGATCGGGTAATTTGGCTCTATTCTCTCCTTCTTTCATGCAACAATAACTTAGAGTTTCCTTCCCTATCTATGTTTTGTGTGTTCATTCCAAGTATACATGTCTCATCCTGCCTTAACTTACTTGTCTAATTTGGAGTCGAAGTTGGTGACTGGGTAACTAAATGCACTTTTATGACCAAATCCTCCTTATGATATTCCTTTCGTACTGTTGATATGTTCATGATTTCCGGTAAATTTTCCTATTTAAGGCTCATACAACTTGTTTATGACCTCTCCCACCAGCCGTCTAGTCTTTAGTTTTTGTGCCTGACTGATTTTAACCATCTTGTCGTGGCCAACCTGTGCAGTGATTCTTTTCTCTTCTAGATGTACACTTCGCAGTCGGGCCCGCCTGAATCTTGTCTTTGACTTGGCACAATGGTGTATTTGAATGTGATGATCAATCCAATAGCACAAGTTTCGATACCTTGGTATTCAACTACTATTTTTCCTCTATCTTATATCTACTTTTTATTTGTTTTATTTCCTTTTTTATACTTTTTTATTTGGTTTTTTCTTGTGTTTCTTGTTACTATGTTACACTTACTATAATACAAAGGTTCTAGTACAACCCAGATTATTGTGCAGGTTGTTGAATATCTCTATAGAGTTTCAATATACTCCCATTCACCATGCCCATCGGGACTTTTCCATCCAAGGTTTCTAACTACGCAGCACCTATGTCGGTCAATTGTTGAATTATGTAAGGTCATAACCATTGTAGGTGAAACTTCCACAGATGTTGCATATGCTTGTTGTCATAGAGAAGTACAAAATTTTCGACTTGAAATTTCTTTCGTTTAATGTAGAAATCGTACCATACCTTCTCTCTAGATTAATTCACTTGTTGATGGAACCATGTGTTGGCACAGGGGAAGACCCAAAATTCAATGCTTAACAGCGCACCAACAAAACCCTGACTACTGGCCCTTTCGACAACACCTGTGAAGCAGTCGAAGTCTCACCCAAGGTAGAAGCAGGGGGGGTTACAGGACGCAGGTGTCTGTAACCAGGTTGGGATATGAATATGTGATAAGAGTACTTCACAGAATATTATGTTAACACTTAGGAAGTGACATGCATTATTTTATTAACCCTATTAACACCACATAACATAACCAAAGATAGATCAGCGCAGTAACAACAAATGACAATATACCCTTAGCACTTAGCACTTAGCATTATAAGTTAAATATAGCATTCATTTACTCCTTAACATAAGAAAAGTATTTAAACAACAAAAGATCTATCTATTATACATTATAATCAAAGCACTAAGCAGATTCATAATAGAAATGACACAGCACAAAGCACACCATGAGACACCAAATATAGGTGGTTCACCCCATGGTGGGGATACGTCCACAAACCGCTTTGCCTCTTTATTATTCACCAAGATCTTACATTAATTCACTCTTGTGCACTAAGCCACAGAGTCGAGCTTCACACAAGCCTAGATATTTATGCACTAAGCATTAGATCCTCCTTCCAAAACTAGGTCAATTCACAGAGCCAACTCTCTATCGAACACAAATCCTTAACACACATACTTTCCTTTGCACAAAGAAACTCAAAATACTTGCACTTAGATACTTCTACAATACATTTTTCTTTATTTATACTTTTACAAACCCTTACAATAAGGCCTAAACATGGGGAAAACCCATGGGCCAACATCCCATAAACTCATTACAAAACCCTAACCCAAAATTAGGTGAGATCCACGATCTCAGCTCCGTCGGGCGCTCCTACTTTGATCAGCCTATCGAATTCCAAAAGTGGGTCAAACTGACCAATGTTTCCCCAATACTTGTTCAAGGGCCAACAAGCCCCCAACACTCACCTTTGACTCATCCCAAGTCACTCAGGTTCGGACAATGCTGCTTCAAAATCATCGATATTAACTCGAGCTGCTTTGACTTGTTGCCTCGTCTGAGCCTCCTGCTTAGCGAGCTCCTGGACTGTCTAATCTGTAACAGGCCCTTCCATTCATTTTTCTACTGTTGTGACTACTTGATATAACTGTGATCCTTGGTTTTCGATCTCCTCAAACACCTTGCAAGCTTTGTCCTGCATAGCTTGTAGCTTCTACGTTACTTCCATCACCTTACCCTGGAGGGTAGTGATCTATTGTTGTACTGTGCGTTGCTCCTGGGATCTCTTCATCCTTTCCATTGTCGTGAGCAACTTCATCTTCACCTGCAATGAAAATGCATGTTGTTGCGTCTCCTATATAGAGGCTACCTTGTAACCTATCTTTCCTTTTTCTACCTCTCCATAAGCTTATTTGATGTGTTGTGTTAACGAACAGTCTGAAGCCTTCCCTAGATAAAATTGTTGAGGGTCAGGACCCTTCACACTTAAACATATGATCCGGTGCATTAGCACTGGATCCACAATAATCCTTCTGTCGATCCATATATATCCTCCATGATAGCACGACAAAAGGAGTTTAACACAAGAGTTAACCTCCTGGTGGAGGCCAAAATGCGGGATCTTCATCACGTTCAACACGATGAACTGGGTCAACCCCTTAATCCATGGTTGTGAGACGAGACGAGGTTTCTTTCTGGTTGTATTTGTTAAGTAGCGGTGGGGAGCTAACATGGCGCAGTTCTTTCGGTCTCCTAAGTTAAATTCGTTATTCTTCAACAGCGGGATCTGTCCTAACTGACTCTCGACTATGCAAATTCATTTCAGAATGTACGCAGTGAACACGGAGTACTCAAAATCTCGAGGGATACTGTCATGGTTAACAGTGCCAGCCAGAGGTGGAATATACTCAGGCGGGATCGACGGGATTTGCTTCACGTTAGCCAGATCATCATGGTGCTTGCTTCTCTGTTCAGTTATGGGGTTGACATGGGCTGAACGACGTCCGATCGAAGGGGAAGCCTGCAATCCCCTAGTCGACAATGCATGTATACCTTCAGATATCGTTATGTCGGCCATTATCTTCTTATTAACTTCCTCGACAGACTTCTCCAATTCGCTAGGTTCACCCGACATTCTAGATTTTAACAGACAGGCGGGATAAACAAACGGATAGGCGGGGTCTAGTTTCAGATAACACAGCTCGACACTTGGACAATTCTCTTCTTATCTCAATCAATCAAGGGTAGCAAAACTTGTTCCCAGCGCAATGACCGACGAGTTAAATAAGCGATTTATCGCGACAAATCTTCCAACGGTCAGGAAATTCTTCCATCAATGTAAATCTATCCATTATGGCACAGTCTCAACGTCCAAAATCGGTCCATATGCCCATAAATGTGTTTTCTAACCATTCTGGAGTGTCATTCTAACGATCGGGGTGCCTCCAACGGTCATATAACTTTGTCAGGGCAAAGTCCAATTCTGCGCAAACATGTTGTTCCAGCAAGGTTCAAATCGTGGAAGCCTACCTCCTACAAGGTTCTAGTCTGCGAAGTCTTCCATCTGATTTCTCTAACGTCTTGTAGCTTTTCCAACTTAGCTTTCTTTTTATTGAGCTTCCTTGCCTTCTTTCCTGTTATCTAAGTCTCTCTAATTGTTTCTGGAATCCTCTTTCCATTTTTATTCGTATATTCCCCTCGCATAGTGGCTTCACACTGTTGAGGTGCCCTCAAGGATTATAAAGTTAATATCCCTTTTCTTAACACTTCCTAAGTGGGCATACTTTTTTCTTGAATAGATAGGTTCTTCAAGCCTTCTTGTATTCTTTCAACCTTGATAGCTAATTATCTTCCTTTATGTCCCTCCTATGTTGTTACTTTGTTCTATTGCTTAGACTTATCCTCTCGTTCTTTTATTAGTCGGTCTATTTTCCTAGCTATGAAATCCCTTAATTCCTGTTTTTTCTTTTATGTAGCTTCTTCCTCTGCTTTTCTTCTAATCTAATCCTTCTCAATCCAAGTCTTACCTACCAATAGTGGGAAAGGAGCATTGTCCCCAACAAACCTAATGACTTCAAATTCTTCTTCAGTCGATGTTCCATGAACAATAATAGGTACAGTAGTAATTCTTCCACATAAGGTTATCATATTTCCCTTAAACAAGCCTATCCTTCCCAACGAAGGTACCACAGTAAGCTTTCCCAAATTTTCTCAAGTTTCTTTTGTCATAATATTTACTTGTGTTTCTTCATCCAAGACACAGTCTATGTCAAAGTCTTTTATTCTTGCACTTATGCGTTGTTTTGCTTTCAGGATTTCTAGTAAACTGGCATCTTTATGAACATCCATCGTTTCTTTCAGTTGTAATAACATAGTATGAACTTCCTCTAATCTTTTCTCTTTATGAATTTCTAACATACCCTTAATCTCTTGACTCTTTTCATACTTCTCTTGTCTCATGTTCATCCCTTCAACTTTAGCAATAATCCTTGGACAATCCTCAACCTCATGACCAACAACCTTACAACAAAGACAAATAGGGCCTACCTCAGGACATTCCTTAGAAATATGTCTCGGCCTTCTGCAATTATAACACAATTTCAATCCTCTTTTTCATTTAAATGTTCCCCAACCTTTTCTGTACTGCGCATCTCCTCTAGGATCATAGTGTTGGACCTGCAATCTGCAAAAATTCTTTCTAGGTTCATGCATCCACTTATTAGTCCAAAAACTCTTTCTATGCATAGGAATAATATATGTTTCTTCATTTCCATTAAATTTAGTCAAATCAACTCTTTCTTTCAACTGCGCCCTAGCCTTCAGACTAGGTTAGAATCTATTAAACATAATTAAGTTCATGCTTTCAAAAAAAAAAATTCACTTATCTTTCTCTTGCCAAAGCACAAAGCTTGCTTCTTTAGGATATTACCTCTTTTCTTCAAATTGTTAGAAAAACGGGACCATGGAGCAATAAAATAAAAACAAATGTGGAAACAAAACACAGAAGATACACAATACAAGAGAGACATGGATTTACGTGGTTCACCCAGTGTGGGCTACGTCCACCAGAGAAATTTCCAGGTCTTTCCTTTATTATTATCCAGCAAATGAAGGGATACAACCTACAGCAAAACCCGTTGTAACTTCCTCTTCTTTCTCTCATAGTCTCATCTCTCATATTACAATATTCGCCATCACATAGCCACAATACATTTCCCTCATAAAAGAGGGTTTCCTTCTAGGGAAAAAACCCTAACATAATCTCTACCGTTAGATCTGCGACATTATAATGAACAGTCCATATTTACAATGAAATTACAATATACATTTACAAGGCAATTTTTCCTTCAGGGGATGTTGCCCCCAGACCCCCCATCAGGGGGGATAGCCCCTCGGGACCTCGCAGAGGGGGTACCCCCCCTCTTCACTCCCCCACGTGGAAGAGTGTACATACTTCTGGGGTGTAAATACTTCATGGGGTATAAACACGGCTGAAAGCAAGGACCTCTCAATCAGGAAGATAATCAGGCTCCACAACCAACAATCTCCCACTTAGAGACTGATCTCAACAACTCCACCACTGTTGTATATGTTGGACTCTGAACCTTCTTGGACATGTTAACAAAGGGAGTAATCTTCTGGTTACTCCCTTTGTTAACATGTCTGCAGGATTTTGGCTAGTGTGTATCTTTTCCAACTTCAAATGTCCATCTTCCAAGGCAGATCGTATGAAGTGGTACCTCAACTGTATATTCTTAGTCTTCGAATAGAAGGCTAAGTTATTTGCAAGGTGAATGGCACTCTGACTGTCACAGTACAAACTGTTGTTCTCTTGCTTCTTTCCCAATTCCTCCATAAACCTTTGTAACCAAATCATCTCTTTACTAGCCTCTATAGCAGCAACATACTCTGCCTCTATTGTTGAAAGTGAAACAACCTTTTGCAGTTTTGAAATCAAACTTACTGTTGTTCCACCTATAGTAAAAAAATACCCTGTGGTGCTCCTCCTGTTGTCTTTATCACCTGTCATATATGAATCAACATATCCCT
Organism: Picea engelmannii; assembly: GCA_009831015.1. Classification (NCBI taxonomy): domain Eukaryota; kingdom Viridiplantae; phylum Streptophyta; class Pinopsida; order Pinales; family Pinaceae; genus Picea; species Picea engelmannii. The sequence goes on along the minus strand of ML798262.1, from coordinate 73,486 downwards.
GTAGAAAAGTGTTTGAACCTCCAAAACATAATGCATGAGTAGTAGTACCTCTCAAATACCTGAGAATCCACTTTACTGCCTCCCAATGTTCTTTACCTAGATTGTTCATATACCAGCTCACAACTCCCACTACATGTGCAATATCTGGTCTTGTGCAAACCATTGCATACATCAAGCTGCCAACTGTTGATGAATAAGGGACCCTGGACATGTATTCTATCTCCTCCTATGTCTTGGGACACATTTCCTTAGTTAATT
>ML798262.1:46808-72213 GCA_009831015.1 Picea engelmannii | reverse complement strand
TATTTTCATAATCCCATAAGCGATAACCAAAATCATTAACACCATATCCAATAAAGGTACACTTCTTGGATTTTGCCTCAAGCTGTGTTCTATTTTCTTTATCAATATGGACAAATGCTTCACAACCGAAAGTTTTCAAAAAATAATAGTTTACCTTTTTTCTTGTCCATTCCTCCTATGGAATTCTACCATCCAAAGAGCTTGAAGGTCCTTTGTTTATTAAGTAAACAGCAGTATCTACAGGATCTGCCCAGAACTATAAGGGCAAACCGGCATGCAATATCATACTCCTTGCATGCTCCATGATTGTCCTGTTCATCCTTTCTGACACACCGTTTTCTTGTGGTGTTCTTGGAACTGTCTTTTCTCTACGAATCCCATGGTATGAACAGTAATCATCAAACTCCCTGTTGCAATATTCACCTCCATTATCTGATCTGAGACACTTCAAACTTTTTCCTGTCTCATTCTCAACTAAAGCTTTCCATTTCTTAAAAGTATCAAAAACATCAGATTTTTGTCGAATGCAATAAACCCAAGTTTTTCTAGTAGCATCATCAATAAAAGTAACATAATAATGAGAGCCACCAAGAGATGATATCTGAGTTGGTCCCCATACATCTGTATGCACAAGCTATAACCTTTCATTCTTCTTTTCTTTTCCGACTCTGAGAAATCTAACTCTCTTTTGTTTTCCATAAACACAATGCTCATAGAAGTCCAAATCAATTTGTTTAAGATCTGGCAGCAAATTTATTTTGTGAAGGATGTGCATACCCTTCTCACTCATGTGTCCCAGCCTATGATGCCATAGTGTTGTATCCACTCCTGTAGAAGCTAAAGAGATAGAAGAGTCAGTATTACCAGTACATAAATACAATGTACCTACCTTATCTCCTTTTGCTATCACCAATGATCCTTTGATGACCTTCCACGTCTTATCTGTAAATATGGATATACAACCTTCACTTTCCAACTGCCCTGTTGAAATTAAATTTTTTCTTAAATCTGGAACATGTCTTACCTCTTTCAACAACCATTGGTTTCCATTTTGTTGCTTTATTTTTACCTTTCCCATTCCAACAATTTTGCATGGTGCATCATCACCCAAATGAACCTGTCCAAAATCACCTTGAAAATAATCTAGAAAATGTTTCTTATGGGGTTTGGCATGAAATGAAGCTCCTGAATCTACTACCCAAGACTCAGAAATATTATCTACAGAAAGAATCAAAGCATATTGTAACACATCACCTGTTACATTTGCTTTCTGATTTCTCTCCTGCTATCCATCTCTTTGTTTCTTTGGAGCTCTGAAGTCTTTCTTCAGATGTCCTTTCTTCCCACAATTCCAGCACTCTATCTTTCCAAGTCTGGATTTGGATCTGCCCTTCCTAGAATTTCCGCAGTTCTCTGAGCCCTTTCCTCTATCCTTTTGTCTTCCCCTATTCTCCATGTTCAACGCATTACCTGATGTCTCACCTGTGCTTTTTCATCGCATTTCCTCACTAAGGATAACACCAACAACATCATCAAATTTTAAAGTATTTGAACCATAGACAGAGTTACTTACAGCCATGACCAAGGTGTTCCAGCTTTCTGGAAATGAACATAAGATTAGAAGAGCCCTAACCTCATCATCAAAGTCCACTTTTACAGAACTTAGTTGATTAGTAACTGTATTAAATTCATTTAAATGATCTGCAACAGACCCACCTTCCGACATCTTCATATTAAATAATCTCTTCATTAGAAATACCTTATTGGACGTCGAGGGTTTTTCATACGATTTGGCCAATGCATCCATCAAACCCTTCGTTGTCTTTTCTTTGGAAATATTGAAAGCCACCGACATTGCCAGGCTCAGCCGTATCATTCCTAGAGCCTTTCTATCAAGAATCTCCCATTCTTCGTCCTTCATGGTCGTCGGCTTCTTTTCTACTCCACCCAATGGTAGGAATAGATCCTTCTGATATAAATAATCTTCCATCCGCATCTTCCATAACTGGTAGTTTTGGTCGTTAAATTTCTCGACCCTAAACTTTCCATCTTCTGACATTGCTCCCACTCGAACCAGGAACCCTCTTTTCCTGCGAGTTACCTTTCTCTCTGATACCAGTTGTTAGAAAAACAGGACCATGGAGCAATAAAATAAAAACAAATGCGAAAACAAAACACAAAAGATACACAATACAAGAGAGACACAGATTTACGTGGTTCACCGAGTGTGGGCTACGTCCACCAGAGAAATTGCTAGGTCCTTCCTTTATTATTATCCAGCAAATGAAGGGATACAACCTACAGCAAAACCCGTTGTAACTTCCTCTTCTTTCTCTCACAGTCTCCTCTCTCATAATACAATATTCGTCATCACATAGCCGCAATACATTTCCCTCATAAAAGAGGGTTGCCTTCTAGGGAAAAAACCCTAACATAATCTCTATCGTTAGATCTGCGACCTTATAATGAATGGTCCAGATTTACAATGAAATTACAATATACATTTACAAGGCAATTTTTCCTTCGGGGGACGTTGCCCCCAGACCCCCCAGCCAAGGGGATAGCCCCCCCGAACCTCGCAGAGGGGGTACCCCCTCTGCACTCCCCCGCGTGGAAGAGTGTACATACTTCTGGGGTGTAAATACTTCATGGGGTATAAACATGGCTGAAAGCAAGGACCTCTCAATCAGGAAGATAATCAGGCTCCATAACCAACATAAATCAACTTACTTTATTAGCACAAAGCTTCACAATTAAAGTAGATTATTGTGCACTTCAGCAGCAGATCTATGCACATAGCTTCTCTTTTTCTTTACTTCAGTTCCCAAAAATCACAATTTCAGGTCCCGGCAATAGAACCATTTTTTGGCACAGGGGCAGACCTAGGGTTTGACGCTTAACAGCACACCAACAAAACCCCGACTGTCGGCCCTTTTGGAAACACCTGCGAAGTAGGAGAAGTCTTACCTAAGGTAGAAGCAGAGGGGATACATGATGCAAGTGTCTGTAACCAGGCTAGGATATGAATCTGTGATAAGAGTACTTCACAGAATATTCTTGTAACTCTTCGGAAGTGACATGAATTAGTTTATTAACCCTATTAACACCGCAGAACATAACCAAAGACAAATCGGCACAGTAACAAAAAATGACAATATACCCTCAGCACTTAGAACTTAGCATTATAATTTAAATCTAGAATTCATTTACTCCTTAACATAAGCAAATTATTTAAACAACAAAAGATCTATCTATTATACATCATAATCAAAGCACTAAGCAGATTCATAACAGAAATAACACAGCACAAAGCACACCATGAGACACCAGATATACGTGGTTCACCCCAAGGTGGGGCTATGTCCACAAACCGCTTTGCCTCTTTATTATTCACCAAGATCTTACATTCATTCACTCCTTTGCACTAAGACATAAAGTCGAGCTTCGCACAAGCCTGAAGATCTACACACTAAGCACTAGATCCTCCTTCCAAAACTAGGTCAATGCACAGAGCCAACTCTCTATCGAGCACAAATCCTTAACGCACATACTTTCCTTTGCACAAAGAAACTCGAACTACTTTCACTTATCTGCTTCTACAATACATTCTTATTTATTTATACTTTTACCAACGATTACAATAAGGCCTAAACATGGGGAAAACCCATGGGCCGACATCCCATAAACCCATTACAAAACCCTAACCCAAAATTAGGTGAGATCCGTGATCTCAGCTCCGTTGAGAGCTCCTACTTCAATCAGTGTGTTGAAGTCCAAAAGAGGTCCAAACTAACCAAAGTTTCCCCAAAACTTGGTCGAGGGCCAACACCATGCAATAAACTGGTCCTCCTCAAGATAAACTAATTGCGACAGTCTCTCCTCTATCACGCCAGTATCGGAGAGCTCAGTGATTGTTGGAATGCACGGGCTAGGTAGAATGAACTCCATTGGCATCACTACTTCATGTCCATAGACCAACCGGAACAATGTCTATCCTAACGGCTTCTTACTTGTATTTATGTAATCCCATAGCATTGCAGGGACTTGTAAGTCCCAAACATCTCTCCCTACATTACATATCTTTGTTAAAGAATTCTCCAATATATTATTAAAATCTTCCATTGTGCCATTATCCTGAGGGTGATATGGTGTACTCTTTTTATGATGAATTTGAAACTCCTCAGTCAATGCAGAAATTGTTCTATTCAGAAAGTGCATACCTTGATCACTAAGCAACATGTGCGGACATCCAAACCTCATGACTACCTTCTCAAATAAAAACCATGCAGCAGTCTGTGCAGTACAATCGATAACTGGTGTTGCTTCCGCCCACCTTGTCAAGTATTTTGTCGCAGTGATGATGTATCGTTCCCTTGATCTCATTTCTTGTGGATTGATCGGTCCTACAAATTCAATGGCCCAGTTATCAAATGCTTGCAGCATAATGTGTGGATTTAACAGAATTTCATATCTCTTAAATGGTTTACCCACTCTTTGACATACGTCGCAGGACTGACAATACTCCTTCGCATCTTTGTGTAGTGTAGGCCACCAAATCCCTGTGCTTAAAATATTTTGTGTCATTTCTTTACCTGCGTAATGTCCTCCAACAATTCCATCATGTGCTTCCTCTAATATCATTGACGTTTCATGTTCCAATACACAACACCTCAATATTCCATCTGCCCCTAACTTATACAAGTTCCCTACATTCAACTGATAATCTATTTCTTTCACCAGCAATTGTTTCTTCTGCGCAACCGTCATCTCGGAGGGGGCCATGCATGTACTTAGAAATTCCATAATGTCTTCAAGGTAATCATCCACCATCCTTATTACAAATAACTGCACATCTGGGAAATTATCATCTAAGTTACCTGCATCCTCTCCTGTCAATATGCGTAAGAAATGATTTGGTCCTCCATTACTCTTTCCTAGTTTTACTATAACCTTAAAGTCATATTCCTGAAATAGTAATAGCCATTTGCATATTCTTCCTCCTAATATGGGCTTGTTGACTAAGTACTTTAATGCAGAATGGTATGTATACATCTTGAAGTGGGACCCCAATAAGTAGTGCATGAACTTCTATAGAACATAGACCATTGTCAATCCTTCTCGTTTTGTAGTGGTATAGTTATTTTCAGATGTAGACAATTTCCTAGTTGCACACACAATTGGATGATCAATGTCCCCTTCCCTGGGTTGTGACAGTATTGTTCCCAATGCTATGGAGGATGCATCTGCATATACATGGAAATACTTGTTCCACTCTGGAAAGATCAAAATGGGTGTGGTTACCATTTTTTGTTTCAAAGTGTCCAACCCCTTATGGAAGTCCTCATTCCATTGAAACTTGGCTTCCTTCTTTAGTATATTTTCCATGGATGTTGTAATCTGCGCATATCCATAGATAAATTTCCTATAATAACTTGTATGACCCAAAGTTTCCCTTAGTTGTCTAACTAATGTCAGAGGTTCCACGCCCAGAATTATTGCGATCTTGGTTGGATCAACCAATAGTCCTTGTTTGCATACTACATGTCATAGTAGAATACCAAATGGTGCACAAAATATACACTTATTTAAGTTTGGAGAAATATGACAGTGCCTACATCGATCTAACATGAGTCGAAGAAATTGGATATGATCTTGTAGTAAACTGAACACTTTTTAATCATCCAAGTAAACTTCCAGAAATTTATGGATGAATTATTTGAATTCTTCCACTACTACTCTAGAAAACATGGCAAGGCCATTCTTTAATCCAAATGGCATCATTGTATACTAATAATTTCCCCACTCTGTCGCAAAAGTGGTTTTGTGTCTATCTTCCTGCGCAATTCTTATCTGATGGTACCCAAAGAATCCATCTGTAAATGAATAAGTTTATTGACCTCCTACGTTCTCCAGTACTTAATCTGTGAATGGTGTTGGGAATGGATCATGTAAGCATGCGTCATTCTGTTTCCTCATATCCAGACAAATCCTAATTCCTCTTGTCTTCTTTTCCTATACCACCATTGGGATAATCCACTCAGATTCTTCTACTGTTTCAATGATTCCTGCATCTAACATCATGTCTATTTCAGCCTTGACCTTCTCCTTGTACCTCAGGTTTAACCTATCAGGTCTTTGTCATATTGGCTTAGCTCCAGGTTTTAGTGGGATCTTCATCTTGCCTAAGTCGCCTTCTATCCCCTTCATCTATGAGAATGTGGTTCGAAATAAATCTTGATATTTCCGCAATAAGTCTGTAACCTTCTCAATTGTCTCATCATTCCAATAATATCCTATCTACGCAAACTTAGGATTCTTCATTTCCCAGAACACATGTAGTTGGCGGATGAAAGCTATGGCCCTCCTACTGCGTGTGTTCCTTCTATCTCAGGTATTTGTACATTCCTGTGATCTTCGTCCTTGTATTCTTCCTTCGTTGCATTATATAATTCCAATAGCCTCTGGACCATTATCTTTTCTTTATGTGCGCTACATATGGGTTCTACTTCCATCATATCCACTTCTAAGAAGATATGTTTGTGAATTGCATGTAGTGTTTCCTGTATGGAAGGAGATTCATGTTCAAATGTGAACATGAATTTAAATCATCGGACCAATTCTTTCCATCTTGTTGTCTCCCTGCACATCTCCAATTCTAAATACCAATTCTTCGGGATGGTCTCCAACGTGTGTATGAATCTGTGTATCCACTCTACTTCTGGTACTGAGCGCCATAAGGCCCTACAGTTTTCCATGTAACCTTTTGGGTCACTCTCTCATGTGTATTTCTATGAATTTTATTCTTCCTCTGATCCAAAGCATATGTGCATTAGTGTATTTCATTGTGCTCAGTATTTCATTTATGCGCAGCTGACAATCTAGCTGGAGTTTCTTTTAATACGACATCCAGAGCCAACAGTCTCTGTTGTTCGGAAACCTGTAACTCAAATTATTTTATAAACATGTCAATCTCTGTTATTCCATCGTACTTGGGTGGTTCACATAGCTCTTTTCCAATCCAGAACAAATATTGGTTTATCCACGCACATCGTCTAGTTGACACCTCATGCATTCTATGCTGCCAATTCTCTAGACCATATTCTGAATAGGATGTGCATGAATTGATACTTCTCCAACTCAATGCACCATCCATTGTTGGATTTACATAATCCCCATACACATGGTCAGATTGTACAAGTTGTCAATGTCCTTCCCTCTTGTTGGATATGTGTATCGATGTCCTTCTAATGGGTCCAGAGGTGCAGTAACTTTAAGAACCCCAACCTCAAATATCGTCTCCATATTTATCAAGTTAATAATTTCCTAGTTATAGAATGCCCATTCCAATTCCATCAGCACTGGATACGGTTGAATATCATCTACTATCTCAATAACTTCAAAGTATTCCATGTTGCTCCCCCCATCTATGTTCACAAACACTCATGTCAGTTGCCCAATCGAGACTATATTATACTGATTCGCGAGCCTTAACTAAATAGGGGACCATACTAGCTCAAGTTCTCCCATCATCGCCCATGTCCTCTTAGGTATCACATTCACATCAGATTCTAAGTCCAAAATAACATTATCCACATCATACTCTCCAATCTGCACATTGAACTTGAATTCTTCGTTGGTTCTCTTCCTGTGTAGTACCTAGTTTACCATTCTTTGTGCAACAAAGGTGTCCCTTCCTTTTGTGCAGTGATCAATCATGTTATATAGCATACTTAGTGCAGTTCTATCTTTCATTAGTTCTACACAACTCTTTAAGAACTATGTAATTGAACTTACATGTGCACTTGACTTCTCTGGTACAGATTTATCTTCTATATGAGGAAGTGATGATGTTGATGCTCCCCCATTTGGTCTAAGTATTTCCTTTTTGGTGCTCTGATATGTCTCTTTCTCTTGTTGCAGATCGAATTTTGGTATAGGTCATGTTGACTTCCTTACCCATTGCTCTGTATGGTTTCCTCGAGTTTCCATATCAGTGCATTTTCTAGCCCCTCCACGCATAATGAATACTAATTTTGGTTCTTCATTGCATCTTTCAGTTGATATCATATGCACATTCTAATTCACGGTCTAATTTGGGTTTCCTCTAGCCTACCATTTCAAAACTAGTTGGGGATAGTCCTCTGGCGAGTGATCCAATGCTCTGCAATATGTGCACATCGTACACATATTCTGGCAATCGCAGGCCAAGTTTCCAGGTTGATTATAGTTATAACAGATAATCGTTCTAGGTCCTCCTCTACCAAAAGTCCCTCTACCCCGACCTTTACCAAAGTTTCCTTTGTTCCCCTGATTGAAACATCTCTAATTGTTATAATGTGCACCACCTCCCTCTATAGAGGTTTTCTCTTCTTGAATCTAGTACATATCCGATGTGTTCTCCCTTAGTAGTTCAAATACGTGACAATCCTTTTCTTCATGTCCTATCGACTTGAAAAAAATTCAAAACAAGTTCTTGGGTGTACTATGATACTTATGTAGCAATGTACACTCAGTGGGGTGATGGCCCCATTTCTTACATATCTCACAGTACCCCCCCCCCCCAGGTAGTGGATTCGGTGCTTCAGCTGCTAAATATTGCGTGAATGCTAAGCATTTGTCCTTATGATGTCCCTTCGTCATGTATTTGGTACACCAAACATGTTCTCATTTCTCCCTTCCTTTGGTAAGCTCGACCAACTGAATTGTCAATGCATCCAATTGCATCTGAACATGTGCCATTCCTCCAATATCTCTTTCTAGAGATGCCTATAATTTCATTGCAATCTCCATTGCCTCGGGCTACGACGTAACTGTCTGTTGAATTAGGGGCCTTCGAATATGTGGTAGAAGTCTGTAAATAAACCATTCTTGATGTTGTTGATCTAGAATTTGGAAAGTCAATCTCCCCATCACATCCTTAAAGCGTTGATCAAAATCCCATGCAGACTATGTTTGTACCCGTTTGATCTCTTTTAGCTCGGTGATGTACTGTGATTCTGACTTTGGCTTTTTGAACTCTTTTAATAGTGCTTGATTTATCTCTACCGAGGTCTTGGCCTGTCTTGTAGGTGTAATGATATGTAACTTCATATACCATACCAACGCACAACCTCTAAATGTTTTTGCTAATTGTGCATTTTTTATGGCATCATCATGTATGTTTTTAGCGGCCCAAACTATTTTGCACACAAACAAGTGTTGTTCTGGATTCTTACTCCCTTGAATTTAGGAATTCTAAGAGTATTATCCACTCTCACCATGTTGGCTTGTGTAGTCCCTCCTCTTGGTTATGTTGGTGGACTCTGATTATGACTTTGACTCTTCATACTACTCCTACTATTTTGATTGATACTACTATGTACCCCTCGACTAACTATGATGGCCTTTGATAGGTCTTCAAATGTTATCTTTGATTGTGGTGACGCACATGGGGTTGTGGATTGAACATAGGACCCTATCTGAGTAGGACTTATTGGCTCTTTTATTACTGGACTGGACTGAAACCACTCTTATCCTCTTATATATGGTATCACTACAATTTGGACTAGTGCAGAAGGTTCTCTTTCTTTTGTCTCACTGTGTTGCTCCTCTCTCCCATCCCCAGTCTTTTTCCTCTTGTATCGTCTTCCTCCACTCAACTCTCCAAACTCATACTCTTCCTCTAGTATGTTTCCTTCTTTCATCCTCAATCCCTTCCTTCTCTTTTCATTGCTTCCTTCTCTCAGATGATCCCCCTGTCATCCTTTGGCTCCCCCTATGTGCACAAAGCCCTTTTAGTTGTCGGACTTCATTATCATCGTGTTTTTTCTCATAAAATCATTTTTATCCACATATTCAATGATTTCAAGAGCCTCCTACGTGGACCTTTGAAAAAATCTATTTCTTCAATATTGTATGATTGAATTCAATCTACTGCAAATTCTGTAACATAACCCCTAAGTACACTATCTAACCAAAAAATCAATTGCTCAAGTAGTTGGGTTACTTACCGAATTTAGTTGTCTTACCAATTCATGAGTCCAATTCTTTGCCACTGCAGCACTAAACCTTCATGTCTTCTCTACCAACCTCTCTAGCCACTCAGTCAGAATTTTTGGAAATTCACCCAATAAAATTTCATGCAGATCCGTGAACACATACCTTTACATTCATTTTTTGTCATTCATCTGAGGGTTCATGCTCTCTTTCCATGCAAATTCCTATTATTTTCATTCTAACCAGTCTATGATCTCCTTCTTAGTCAGCCTCCAAAACATCCCCTTCATCGCAATGTCTCGATCCCAGCAATGGAACCATTTGTTGGCTTAAATGATCTACACACGGGTTGTAAAACCCAAATTTCGGTTTAACTTGACTAACAAACCCACAAGACATCGGCCCTTTCGGCATCACCTGCTTGCACAGATGAAGTCTCACCCAAGTTATCTATTGGGACTGCAAGAACCAGGCTTTTGTAGTGGTAAGGGAAATGGAGGTGGATTCTCGAGTCATTGTTCCTTCTTCTATTTTATGTATGTTCTCGATTATTACAAAGATTACCACAGGCATTCATGAATATTGCACCATTTGTTGGCTTAAATGATCTACGCACGGGTTGTAAGACCCAAAGTTCGGTTTAACTTGACCAACAAACCCACAAGACATCGACCCTTTCGGCATCACCTGCTTGCACAGATGAAGTCTCACCCAAGGTATCTATTAGGACTGCAAGAACCAGGCTTTTGTAGTAGTAAGGGAAAGGGAGGCAGATTCTCGAGTCATTGTTCCTTCTTCTATTTTATGTATGTTCTCGATTATTTCAAATATTATCAGAGTCATTCATGAATATTGCACCATAATTACTCCAAAAACTAAGTCTAGTTTACGAAACATAGCAACATCATTCATAAACGCACATAGACAAGTAAAGAACACAATAAACAAGATTATCTCTAAACTCTTTCTCTTTCTTTATTCATCTTTCATCTTAATTGAATATTACATTCACGACTCTTGCATAATATTCAAACTCATCGATCCTCTCCCTCTATCTCCCAACCCGTTACATATTTATACCCAAAATCTAGGGCTTAAATCCCTACTCTATCCCAAAAATAGCCCATTACAATGCATGGCCTGGCCAATTTCAGTTAACTGGTTGTTTTCTTTCTTCTTATTTTCGCTCTTGTTGTTCTTCTATTTCTGGAAAGGCACATTGTCCTCCTTCGTTATTCTTCTGTTTATGTTCTTCTACGCACTTTCTTCCTTCTGCATGCTTTCTTCCTTCTGCACATTTCCTTTATACTTAGTTTTTTCTCCTAAATTGCATCCAAAAACTGCTTGTCCAACAAGTGTGTTTGGAATTTTTCTCCAGCTTTACTCGATATAATTAATAGGTGAAAATTAAAATAAATATTTTTTTATTTTCAAAACACGAAGCCAATTATTCTGCTTTTTTCACCATCAAAGTCAAAATATTTTATTGTCATTTCCCTGGAAATAAAAATAATGACTAGGTGGTAAGAAACTTAAATCTGTTGAACTTTTAAATTACAAAACTTAAATATATTCAACAAATTCTTCTTTCTTAGTTAAGAACCCTTTGAAAAATCCCAAGATGATTAAAATAAATAAACGTGTTCCTTTATTGGAGTCACCTTTCTTGATTTTCTCAGGCTGGTCTATCTTATTGAGATAAAACTTTCCGAGTACATTCAAGTTCAACTCAGTCTCTTATTGTTTGTAAATATAGGTTGTAAAACTTATTTAAAACACTTCTTTGATCATCTAAACCAAAGAGAAGATAGGTTGTACATGGTTTTCATGAGTCATTCAACCGAAAAACCCCTGATCACTAGGAAAAATCCACAATCAATATTCACATCCCCTACAACATTGCCAAAATGGATGTTGTTCTACAAATTATTCCTGGTAAGGAAACAATTCCAATGCACCCTATGAAGGGCTTCAAAAAAAACCTCCCTTTTTAAGTTAATATGAAACAATTCAGTAAACAAAAGGAGTAGCCCTCCAATCATTGTAAATAGTTAAAATGTAAAGGCATTTTCCATAAATTTAAAATATTTTTTTGAGAGATAATCAATACAATAAATATTCAACTATGAACCAAACAAACAGCTTTATCCAATTTTAAGCACGCATAGAAAAAGGAAATTTAAGAAAAGAACATAATGAATTTAATATTCAACTCTTCATGAAATCAAAGTTAAACTTATAAAGCTAAAACTTTAAACAAATTTAAGGAAAAAATATATATATATGAATATGATTTATCTAACATCATATTGAATTTACTCACTCAATTTATGAGACTGTAGTAATAGATACTAAACACATTGATGCTCTCTTGAAAAAGTTGAGTAACAATCTATTCAAAGATACAATCATTGTTAATATGAGAAGTCCCCGTTAACTATAAATCAATGTTGAATATGAGAAGTCCTCATTAACTATAAATGTTGCATTAATGTCTCACAAATAAAACGCTCTGGTCCAAGTGAGTCTTTCATACGGCATCAATGTATGCTCTCCCTATAGAAAATGTTGACCCTTGCTATGACAACTACACCCTCATTTATATGTTTTTAGCCCAACTGATTCTAAAAACTAATTTAACACATGGAAAAATGGTCCAAGTCTACTATACATTATGATTGGGCTGAACTTTTCTTCCCCTTTTGTTTTTTATAAATAACTTGTTTTTGAGTGGATGAGAATGTTCCTCCATCACCCTCATTTATAATAACACCTTGTTCCTTTTGAGGAGCTTCCTTGCATCTTTTTTTTATCATTCTTTTTGGTATTTGGTGTGGGTGTAATTGATGTCACTGTCACTTTTTCATCAACATTTTCCTCTTGTGTTGAAGTTTGTTGTACCTTGTATTATGCTAATAATGGGACTACACATTTATAATGTAACATATCATTCCATTCTTTGCATGTCATATAAGTTTGTCTTTTCAATTTATTATAAAAAAATAAAAATAAAAATATCAAGATCGATATGGAATTGAAAAGGAACAAGGGTTGAGCACTTAAAAACTTTGTCACCAAATTAAGGATAGAAAATCCTGTTGTAATACATCCACGATCTGTTGGAAATGGTGACAACGAATTCTTTCATGAATAGAATTCTAGATCCTATAATCCAGCGTTGGTTGTAACCAATACGACCAAGTTAGAATATGGATGAGTTTACATTTAATAATCAGTTTCTAATGTGCATTTATATAAATTGATGTATGCCCGTAGAGGCTGAGGTGAGAGAGATGAGTGTGAGCCTGTTGTAATATCCATTAGTTGAATAATAAGACAACCAATACCTATGCTTGGTGGATGTAGCCCAACATTTGGGTGAACCACGTAAATTGATGTGTTTCTTGTCTGCATTTTTATTGATTGTCTTATGTGATATTTGTATTTCTGCATTTGCAAATATAACAAGTGGTATTAGAGTTGAGGAGACCGCACACTGGAAGAGCCGCTCACTGGAAGAGGCTACATTGAGATCACTATGTTGGAGAGGATGCGTGGGTTGCTTGAAGGGAGCGTTGTTTTTTGCATCAGCATTGGGGGCTCTTCATGGAGGGAGCGTTGTTTCATTAGTGGACTTCTAATTCACTTTCGGGAATCGTTTTGGTGTTGGCTATGTTTGGTCGACGATGCACTGTTCAACATTCTCTCGGAGAAGACAGCATCCGGTTTGTGGTCAAAGTTGGAAAGCATGTACATGACGAAATCCTTGACAAACAGGATCTTCCTGAAAAGGAAATTGTACATTTTGTGCGTGAAGGAAGGTATGAAGATAGTTGATCATTTGAATACTTTTAATACTCTCTTAGTTCAATTGGCTAGCATGGGAGTGAAATTCGAATCTAAAGATAAGGCAATTACATTATTGTGTTCTTTGCTCGTGTCATGGGATCACTTTGTTACCTCTATTAGTTTCAGTTCAACAGAAAGTATTGAGCTTGATGATATTGTTGGAGCTTTACTATCTAAGGAAACAAGGAAGAAATCCAATCTAGAAACCTCTACATTGAAGGCGACGGTGGTCAGAGGAAGACCTAAAGAAAGAGGACACAGTAAGAGGGATTTCTCTCGATCAAATTCGAAGGGAAGAAAGAGAAAGCTTAAGTGTTGGTTTTGTGGCAAATATGGGCACCTGAAGAAGGACTATTGGAAGCGACAGCAAGCCTCCAAAGAATACCCTCCAAAAGAGACAAAGGAAGCAAACGCAATTGAAACAGGTTCAGGTATGGTTGATGAAGTTTTATCGATTAGTATTGGTTCATGTCATGATCAACAGTGGTTATTAGATTCTGGTGCTTCAAACCACATGTGTCTTCATAGACACTGGTTTATTACTTACCAGTCTATAGTTGATGGAGTAGTTTACATGGGAAATGATATTTCATCTAAAGTTGTGGGAATTGGTAGCATTTGAATTAAGATGTTTGATGGAACTGTTAAAATACTAACTGATGTAAGACATGTACCTGAGCTTAGGAAGAACCTAATCTCTTTGGGAGTCTTAGACACGGGAGGTTACAAGATTATTGTTCAAGGTGGAGTTATGAAGGTCTACAAAGGAATTCTACCGATTATGAAAGAAAAGAAGGTTGGTAACTTGTTTCTGTTAGAAGGGAGGACTGAATCAGATCATGCGACAGTGGTATCTGAGAACGACGGTGATTATGTTTGACGGTGGCATCAACGGTTGAGTCATATGAGCGAACAAGGATTAAAGGTATTAACTGATTGCAAGTTACTTCCTAGTCTAAAGTCTTTAAAGTTAGCTTTCTGCAAGCACTGTATTTATGGAAAATATAATAAAACTGGAAGACATGCCAGTAAGGGAATCCTTGATTATATCCATTCTGATGTTTGGGGGCCATCCCCTACTATTTCATATGGAGGATCATCATATTTTGTAACTTTTATAGATGATTTCTCTAGGAAGGTGTGGATCTATATGTTAAAGAGTAAGGTTGATGTATTTACAGTTTTCAAGCAGTTTAGAGATTTAGTGGAAAAGAGCACTGGTAGATCCATTAAATGTTTAAGAACTGATAATGGTGGTGAATTTACATCAATGGAGTTTGAGAATTATTGCAAGGAATTTGGGATCGATAGGCATAAAACCACTACCTATACTCCTCAGCAAAATGGAGTTGTTGAACGTGTGAACAAGACTCTTCTAGAGAGAGCAAGGAGTATGCTTAGTAATGCCAATTTACAGTAGGAACTATGGGTAGAAGCAGTAACTACATCATGTTATCTGGTGAATCGATCACCATCAACAGCAATAGAATGAAAAATTTCTGAGGAGGTATGGACAGGTCACCCTTGTAATTATTTTAATCTTAAAAAATTTGGTTGTGATGCCGATGCTCTAATTCCGAAACATCAGCATTCTAAATTAGATCCAAAATCAAAAAGGATTATCTTTGTTGGATATGGTGATGGTATTAAGGGGTACAGGTTGTGGGATCCTACTGCCCACAAGACCACCATTAACAGAGATTTAATATTTGATTAATCATCTCTCATCAAATCAAATGTAGATGTTCAAATGAAACAGGAAGAAGCACCAAAGTATCAGCAAATTCAGTTTGAAACTAATGAAGGTGAACATGAACAAGTTTCAGAAGATGTTCATGAAGAGTCTCATGTAGCAGAGGAAGACATGGTTGATGATGACAGTCAACAGATTGTGTATGAGCCACAAACTTCCCTAAGGAGGTCTACACAGGTCAGAAACCCTCCAAGAAGGTATGATGATTTTGTTTCATCAGTTTCTTTAAGTACTAATGATGATGAACCTTCATGCTATCAGGAAGTTGTGAAGGGTTCAAATAGTGATAAGTGGAAAGAAGCGATGAAGGATGAAATGAAATCATTAGAGAGGAATGTTGCATGGGACCTGGTAGAACTTCCAAGAAACAGGAAAACTGTAGGTTGCAAGTGGGTCTACAAGCTGAAGAAGGGTGTTGATGATGAGGTGGAAAGGTACAAGGCAAGGAAGATTGCGAAAGGATATTCTCAAAAAGAAGGTATTGACTTTCATGAGATTTTTTCACCAGTTGTAAAGTCTGTTTCAATTCGAATTGTGTTAGAATTAGTTGCATTGCTTGATTTGGAGTTGGAGCAACTAGATGTTAAGACTGCTTTCTTACATGCAGATTTGGATGAAAAAATTTACATGGAAAAAACAGAAGGGTTCGTTCAGAATCGCAGCAAGAAATTTGTTTGCAGGCTCAAGAAATCATTATATGGTCTGAGGCAGTTTCCCAGACAATGGTACAAGAAATTTGACTCTTTCATGGTGAGTCAGAATTATACAAGCAGTGAGTATGATCATTGTGTCTACTTTAAGAAATTGAATAATGGCATATTCGTTATCTTATTATTGTATGTTGATGATATGATTTTAGCAAGAAAAAGAATAACTGAGATCAATAGGTTAAAGGCTCAGATGGCTAAGATGTTTGATATGAAAGATCTAGGAGCAGCAAGGCAGATTCTGGGCATGGAGATATTCAAACACAGGAGGAATGGTAAGCTTTGGTTGTCACAACAGAAGTATGTTGAGAAGATACTTTTGAGGTTTGGTATGAACAATGTGAAACCAGTTTCAGTCCCTTTGGCTTCCCATTTTAAGTTTTCTTCAAGTTTATGTCCTAGTACAAAAGAAGAAAAGGAATATATGTCTCGAATACCATATGCTAATGCAGTAGGAAGTCTAATGTATGTGATGGTTAGTAAAAGGCCAGACATTTCACATGCAATTGGGGTTGTCAGCAGGTTTATGGAAAATCCAGGTAAAGAGCATTGGGCAGCAGTGAAATGGGTGCTTCTATATCTAAGGGGCACAAGTGATTATTGTATCACCTATAACAATGATTGTGAATCAGTCTGTGGATATGTTGATTCTGATTTTGTAGGTGATTTGGACAAGGAAAGTCGACTTTAGGGTATGTATTTACTCTTACATGTGGAGCTATTAGTTGGATTTCAAAGCTACAGAACATTTTCAATTTATCCACTACAGAAGCAGAATACGTAGTTGCTTCGCATGCTTGCAAAGAGGCAGTTTGGTTGAAAGGTTTGTTTGGTGAGTTTGGAAGGATTCAAGACAAAGTAAAGTTACTTTGTGATAGTCAAAGTGTTATTCACTTGGCTAAGAATCCAGCCTACCACAGTAAAACAAAAAATATACCTATCAAGTACCATTTTGTAAGACAGGTCATCGATGAAGGTGGAGTCTCTCTTGAGAAAGTGCATACAAAAGAGAATTGTGCAGACATATTCACAAAACTAGTACTGTTAGAGAAGCTACGATGGTGCTTGGCTTCTCTCGGCTTGCAGAAAAGGTGATGAACAAAAGGAGGAGCAAGGTATCAGGTTAATTGTTGTCAAGGTAGAGATTGTTGGAAACGGTGAAAATTCTTCCATGAATAGGATTCCAAATCCTATAATCCAGCGTTGGTTGTAACCAATACGACCAATTTAGAATATGGATGAGTTTACATTTAATAATAAGTTTCTAATGTACATTGCTATAAATTGATGTATGCCAATAGAGGCTGAGGTGAGAGAGATGAGTGTGAACCTGTTGTAATCTCCATTAGCTGAATAATAAGACAACCAATACCTATGCTTGGTGGACGTAGCCCAACGTTTGGGTGAACCACGTAAATTGATGTGTTTCTTGTCTTCATTTTTATTGATTGTCTTATGTGATATTTGTATTTCCGCATTTGCAAATATAACAGGATCAACTTCCCTGAAAACAGTTAATTTCCTTCTTGGATAAAATAGCGCATCCAATTATGTTTGTTCAACATTTTAACCATGGATCATTTACCCACGGGTAAGGTAAACCAAATGTTTGAAGTACACGAAACTAATATTTAAATTTTTCTAGAATCCATTGATTTTGGATGATTGTGAAGGGAGAGGAGCGAACTGATATTCTTGGAGCAACTGCAAGCTAGGGTTTTCGACAGTCACAGCCATAGCGGAGGGAAGCATGAGCACCAGAAGAGGGGGTAAGGGTACCCCCTCATACAAATAGGTAGTGGTAGATAGAGGGAAAGGGCCAAGGATCATTTTTTTCAAGGCACCAACGACAGTCACCTCGGGATCTGACCCTGGAATGGGTCAGGAAAGGGACAAAGGAAAAAGTGAATGCATGGAAGAGGAAACTAGAGAAACTCAAAATGAGAAGAAAGACACAACAAAGAACCACTAGGAAGAAGGGTGCAACCCATGCAAACCTAAATCAGCACTAATACCCAAGGTGGTACTGGAGGATCCGCAGACACAACTCTATAAGGATCAGATGAAGGTGCATGTGCTAATATGCAAATTTATGGGCTTGTGGCCCAACGAAAGAGCGTTGCGCAACTGGATCAAATATCATTGGAATCCAAATGGGGAAGTGGAGCTCCACCTAGGCTCGAAAGGTTTCTTCACAGCAGCCTTCATAAAATTGGAGGACAGAGATAGAATTTTTGAAGGAGGGACATACTTCCATGCCTCAGCAAGACTGTACATGCAGCCATGGAAGGAGAATTTCTACCCAGAAAAAGAGACCTTCAAAAAGGTATCGGTCTGGCTGAGACTCTACTCCTTACCATTAAACTACTAGTTACCCTCTACTTTTGAAGCAATAGGGAATAAACTGGGGAAATATATAAAGACCGCAGAAGCCACCCTGAAAGGGAGATACACATCTTACGCAAGAATATGTATAGAGATGGATGTGTCGAGAGCTCTCCCAGAAGACATATGCCTCGAATTCAGGGATGAGGAATGGATCCAAAACATCAATTATGAACATATCCCCTTCCGATGTAGAAGATGCCATGAAAATGGTCATTTGATCATGGAATTCCCTCTCAATAAGAAGCAGGAAATAGAAAAACCCAAACCACAACAGGATGAGGAAGGGTTTGTTAAACCAAACCCCAGAAGCAGAGCCAACAAAAAATAGAGCAAATCCCAAGCAGAGAATACTCCAGATATCCATATTAACCTGGAAGGAAGGGATAAAACCAACCAAGGGGAAGAATCTAGGAAGGATATGGAAAAAGCACAGGAAGTCCAAGAACGAACACCAAACAAGCCCACCGACAGACCAAGCAACCAAAAGGAACAAGGAAGTTTCCCAACTCCGATGGAAGGATAAATCAGAGATGACAATACCCCCATGCAAGACGCAGAGGGAGAGGTGGAAATGACACCAATCAAAGTAGGCATAGAAGATCTGGAACTCAGAGACATGGTGGAGAGGGAAGGAATAGATCTCACGAACATACTGGAGCAATGGAAAAGACAGGGAGTAGACAATGTACCAACTGAGCAATTTGACCACATCCAGTACTTGTTCCTCCTAAGGGAGGAAGCCAAATCCATAGGACTAAAGTGCACACATGGGGAGATTGGAAACCTCAGATTGAAAGCAGTCAAGGGACAACCACATCTCTCACCCAAGAAAATGCGAAGGAAAAAAGGCAGGAAATCCAATAGTGTATCCCTACAGGAGCTTGGAGCGCTACTGATAAACTCAGGTAAGATCAAAAAACTCTTCCCCAACTCCCCCCTGCAAGTTTAAAATGAAGGTCATAACTTGGAATATAAGAGGCCTAAACAACCCAAGAAAGAAACGAATCCTTAGAAGTAGACTAAAACAGGAGCAACCAGATCTCTACTTTATTCAAGAAACCAAGTGCAATACAGACAAAATGGAAACAATAAGTCAACAACATTGGCGCAAGTACAATATGGTGGCTATTGGCAGCCACCAAATGGAAGGAGGTATCCTCACCCTGTGGAACCCACAAGTACTAAGCCTAATAGCTGCAGAAGCAACAAGGAATACCCTTACGGTCCGCATGAAACTCATAGGGAACACAGAGGAAATTTTGTGCACTAATGTGTATGGACCTCAGGTGTCGGAGGATAGGCGTGGAATGCTAAGAGACCTAGAGGATCTCAAAAACCGAACCAAAAACCTCCACTGGATCCTAGTTGGGGATTTCAACATCATCACGTCACTTGCGGAAAAAAAAAGGAGGTACAAGAAGATTGGATAGAGATGCGGAGGAGTTCTCAAAATTCATAGACACAGTGGAGATGGTTGATGTGAAAACCAATAATGGTCAGTTCACCTGGAACAATAAGAGAATGAGCCAGCATCAGGTCGCAACAAGACTCGAGAGATTCCTAGTGTCAGAGTCAATCATAATGCAGGGGCTAACCCTAGACTGCAACATTCTCCCATTGGGGGGATCTGATCACTGGCCAGTACAACTAGAAGTCAGCTTCCAGACCACACCAAAAAACCGACCCTTTAGATTTGATAAATTCTGGATGGAACACCCAACGTTCAAAGAAAAGATCAAACAGTGGTGGTGGGAGGAGCAACCGGAGCAAGGGACAAGGATGTTCCAACTCTACAAGAAACTAAAACATATCAAATATAGGCTCAAGGAGTGGAATAAGGACACCTTTGGGAATATAAACCAAGAGAAGAACAGAATTGAAGAAAAAATGAAAAAGCTCCAGGAAACCTGCATTTTGGAGGGCTACAATGAGGAGAAGATAAAGGAGGAGATCCAGATGACCCAGGATTGGGATGAATGGTGAAAGCAAGAAGAAACTCTTTGGAAAAAAAAGTCCTGGATCAGATGGCTAAAGGAAGAAGAAACTAACACCAAGTTTTTTCATAGAACAACCATGGCCAGAAGAGCCCACAACAAAATCTTGAAGATAAGGGACCAGAATGTCATAGAAAGAGAATCCCATAAGGAGATCGAAACAACTCTGGTAAACCACTTCCACGGGATAGCCCAGGAACCCAACCAAGATAGATTGAAGGCCATACAAAAGGTAATCCAGCATATCCCTCGCCTAGTAACAAATGAACAAAACTGCAACCTGATCAAACCCATTGCAGAGGAGGAAATAGACCAAGTACTCCAGAAAATGCCTAATGGAAAATCCCCAGGCCCATATGGTTTCACAGTGGAGTTCTTCAAAGCCTATTGGGAAATCGTCAAACACGACGTCTATAGGGTAGTGGAAGACTCTTGAAGGTCAGCCTCCATCCTGAAGGAACTAAATGCTACGTTGATTACACTCATCCCCAAAGAAAATGAATCCAAAACCCATGGTCGTTACAGACCTATAGCACTGTGCAATGTGGTGTATAAGATAATTTCCAAGGTTATAGCAAATAAATTGAAACCACTCCTACCCACACTGGTCTCACAAGAGCAGGCAGGTTTCATGGAAGGAAGGCAAATAATGGACAATATTATCCATGCCCATGAACTTATCCACAACCTAAAGCTGCAGAAAAGACAAGGAATGATAATACAACTAGACCTAGCAAAGGCTTATGACAAAATCAGCTGGCACTATATGGTCAAGACCCTGGAAACCTTCGGTTTCACCTAGCACTAGATCACATGGATTGTCAACCTAGTCTCCACAACAAGATTCTCACTACTAATAAATGGAGCCCCTGCCAAACCTTACTAGCCATGAGAGGCATCAGGCAATGAGACCTGTTGTCCCCCTTCATTTTCATCTTAATGATGGAAGGAGTCGAAGCATAAAAAGCGCAACCGCAACAGGTGAAATAAAAGGTATCAAACCCTATGAGATTTGCCCAATTTCTACACACCAACAGTTCATGGATGATACCTTACTACATGGAACGCCCATGGTCAAGGAAGCGAAAGCCTACAAATGAATCTTAGACGAGTTTGGGGAAGCCTCGGGGGCAGAGATAAATCAGTCCAAATCTATGATCTTCTTCTTTAATACCAACCCTGCTATCCAAAGGAATTTGGCCAACATCTTGGGCTTTGAACGCAAAACCCTGTCAGCCAAATACTTGGGCATCCCCTTGACATACAAAGCCTACAAGCTGTCAACTTGGGAAGGAATAGTCAACAAGCTACAAGACCGGATAAAAAACTGGATGTACAGGTCCCTCAACTTAGTCGGAAGACTTACCCTAACCAAGTTGGTTCTGCAAGCTATCCCAACTTTTATGATGTCAGTCTTCCCTGCCCCCAAGGGGATTATACAAAAAATAAGAACCATACAAAGGGAATTCCTGTGGCGAGGAGTGGAAACAAGGAAAAAATGGGCATTGGTGGCTTGGGAGAAAGTATGTAAGCCAAAAAGCAAAGGAGGCATGGGACTACACGACACGTAAGTGACCAACGAAGCCTACGGAGCGAAACTCTGGTGGTGATGGGTTAAAGAAACGACCACGCCATGGGTTAACCTTTGTAAGGCAAAGTATGCCCCGGACACTAATGATCGGGACAAAATCCACTTCAGCGGCACCAGGGAAGGTTTTGCCATCTGGAACTTAGCCTGGCACAACAAGACATGGATCCAGACACACAGCTTTTGGGAAATAAGGAATGGCATAACCGCTCGATTCTAGGAAGATGCCTGGCAACAGGAACCCAAAATGGAAAAACCTGGCCAGGAGGAACTACAACAGGCACTGATGGAGCAAGGAAAAACCCGAGTCTACCATTACTGGAAACAAGAAACAGACCGCAACAAATGGAGAATCTGGAACACTCTCACTCCACAGACAAGAGAACAGACCGCAACAGCAGTAAAAGAGGTGGAAAAGGAATTGGGGAGACGGAAAATAGAAGTCAGGGATGGCAGGGACCAGCTGAGATGGGGGCTCAAAGAAGGTGGGGAATTCAACCTTAAAGAGGTACGCTACTACATAGCAAACCAGAACCAAGAAGACACGACGCAACAATGGGACAAGCTCTGGAATAACCCCCAATGGCCAAAAACAAAAATCTTATAGTGGCTACTACTACACAACCGAATCCTAACTTGAGAAAACTTAAAGAAGCGAGGTTTCATAGGCCCATCAAGATGTCACCTATGTGAAGAAAAGGAAGAAACAACGAACCATCTCCTGGATGAATGTCCCTACACAGCAGAAGTATGGGACTGGACGGCATGCATCTTCCGACAATCTAATAGGGTCAGAGGTAATATTGCCGCAACTATAACCACATGGAAGGAAAACTATAGCGAAAATGAAGAGGTGAACCTATGTTGGACCCTCATCCCCGGCATGATCATCTGGGCAATATGGAAGGAACAGAATAGGCGCATCTTCAAGAACCAAAGCTAGACTGATGGAAAGATCAAGGAAACAGTTAGAGCTATGACAAGAGAAACGGTAAAAATCCGCAACTACCAAATAGGAGGAGTGCAACCCACAGACCAGGATCTCAAAATCCTAGAGGCATTTCAACTGAAAAGAGGACACAATCCCAGGTAGGTGAGACGGTTGTCACAACTACAAATAGGTGAGCGCAACTGGAAACCGCCACCAGAGGGATCCCTCAAGTTGAATTTTGACGGGGCGTCGAAGGGTAACCCAGGACGGACAGGGGCGGGGGGAGTAATCAAGGATGATCAAGGAAATATTATCCGACTATACACTGGGAGTCTGGGGAACTCAACTAACAACGCTACGGAATTTGGAGCCCTGGAGACCAACCTCAAGATACTACGCAAGGAAGGGATGACCAACGTAGTTGTGGAAGGAGACTCCATGCTGGTCATCAACACAACAAGGAAACTCCAAAACGGCACCAAAGTGGGAAAAATCCAGAGGCACTGGTGCTTGGCGTACTCTCTATAGAAAATTCAGGAACATTTGCAAACGGGGATCACAATTGAGTTGTGTTGGGTCTGAAGGTCAGCAAATGGCCTAGCGAATAGAATAGCTAACAAAGGGGTCGACAAGGAAGGAACAGAAATGGATTCCACATGGAATAACATCCCAGAAGGTCAGTTTCGGACAGACTGTTCCCAACTAGCGACAAAGGACTATGACGATAGTCGAAGTATGGGCAACCACATCGAGGTTGGAGGCACGGAATTAATTGAAGGGCAAGTCGGATCTAGGTAGAATCCGATAGGCCACACTTTAAACACAAGTTACAATGCAGATCACAGTCACACCACAAGAGGAGGTACGACACCACGGTCCTGTCAATAGAACGAAGTACAGGGGTTGGTCATGGGAGAACAGAAAGGGTAATCCAAAGTCGGCAAAGGACAAATATCAAAAGGGTAGCCCGAGGGAAGGAATGGGTACACCTCAGCCAAGCACAGGTCCCAAGGGAGGAAATGATTGGCGTACAAAGTACAAGGCAAAGGATTTGTGTCAGGACAACAACAGGAATTCAAAGCACACACACTCTGAAACAGAGAAAAAGGACCGAAAGGTACACCTTTACAGGAGATCCATGACCACTGGGACAAAATCACCTCCATGGAAACCCCATAAAAATAGAAGCATAAGGGATAGTAACAGGCCAGTGAGTAGCAATCACAAAGACCAGGAAGGAGATAATAGAGGAGGAGGACGAAGTCACGACAAAAGCCACAGCTTCCAAACAGAGATGGTGAGAAGGAAGAACACACAGAGTAAGAGGGGGCCCCAGGGGGAGGAACTCCCAACAAGCACTCGAAAGATCACTAGGATGGAATAGGCGGCCAGAGAGGCCAAAGGCACCTTTCTTGAGCAGGTGGATACAAAAGGAAAGGCGGTCATCGACAGATGGGAGCAGGAAGTCAACAACAAGCGTCAAGGAAAAGCCTGGGCGGAACTCATCAAGGAATCTGATGGGATAAGGGACCCAGGGGCTACACAGCCCAGGAAAACCCTTTACCACAAAACGGTGGAGGAAGGTTGGCACACAAAAATGTTGATAAGTAAGCTGAGAGTTGACAAGAGAGAGACTAGCGGGGGGGAAACACGAGGCCACAAGAAGGAACACTTAGAAATTTGGAGCCACCTCAGTAACCTGGAGGCCAGTGCAAGACGAATAGAAGAGGACCAAAGGAACCAGAGCGAAAAATTGGAAAAACTGGCAAGACAATTCCAACTCTACCTTCATTATGTCCACCACATGGACATCACACCAGCAGACCGACGCGGCACACCAGCCTGCATTAGAAGGACGTGCATGGTGAAACAGAAAAAGGAGAGCGCGGCAAGGAAGGAAGGATAGGAAAGCAACCCAATCCTCTTGGACTAGCGCAGCCTCACCCCAAGGTCTTTTTGTCTATCAGTATATGAGCAACCCTTGTTATGCTTTCCTGGCTTATGTTTTTTCTTATGCATAGTTTTTTCAAACGAATTTTCGAAGACTGGGTCGGTTTCCCCGAGTGGTGACCCAGGCCTCCCTCCGCCTATGTAGACAGCACAACTTCGGGGCCCCTGACCCGGTTTCCTTTTTGGCAGATCAGGAGTTGACCCTCCGTTCATTTTTGTACTATAATTTTCTCAGTAATATAGAATCTCAACTCACTTACAAAAATATAT
>ML798262.1:30163-42871 GCA_009831015.1 Picea engelmannii | reverse complement strand
TGGACTCATGAGCAATTCTTTCTAAGACCTTGTATAATTGGAATTGATGGATTTATATAAAACGGTCTAGTCATGTTCTTGGTAGATTGGCCATCAATGAAGTGATTCTTAGTATTGTTTTCAATGTGTTTATGAGAATAACATCATCCTCACTAGTGAGAATCTCATCATCAATGGGAGGAATACCATCCTCAATACCACTATACTCAACATTGCTACGAAAATCAATAAGAAAATGACCACCACCTCAAATTACTACACTTGAATGAGTTCAAATTTGTTCTTCATTCATGGTTCCGTCACCATCTTCATTGTCAATCTCATCACTAGAAGAGATATCAAACTCAGTAGGATAATGATCACCATCCTCACCACTATCACTAAATCTGTCATTAAAATCTTCACTGGGAGGAAAACCATCATCATCATCAACACTATTGGTGTCATTAAATTCCCCAATTGGAGGAAAATTGACATCATCAGTGCCTTTAAATTCCCCAATTGGAGGAAAATCTTCATCAACATCATTATTATTAGTGCCTTTAAATTCTCTACTTTGAGGAAAACCTTCATTATCAATGACTTTAAATTCCCCAATTTAAGGAAAATATTCATCATTATTAATACCTTCATCATTTGAAAGATCATCACTTTTCTCATCTACAATTATACTACCATTAAAATATTCATTAATAGGAAGATATTTGTTTACATCATCATTATTGGAACTTTTATAAAAATCCTAAATAGAAGGGATATGTGTGTCCTCGTCACTATTATCAGTGTTTCCATTAAATCATCACTAGGAGGAAAGTTTTCATCCCCGTCATTTAAACTATTATCAAAATCATAACTTGAAGGTAGTTTTTCAATATTGTCCACATCATTAATGTCTCTTTTAAAACAGTGAGAAGAATGACCATCATGATTTCTTCTCCTTCATTAATGGTGCCTTAAAGTTCCTAGAAATTTGGAAGTTCTTCGTCAACACTCTTAATCTCATTACTTACATTATAAACAAACTCCTCATTAAGTGAAAAATATAAATCTTCATTATAATTAGAGGTATTTCCATAATATTGATGAGTACTAAAAGATGATGTACGATGAAGAACATGTTGGTGTTTTAGAATTGGGAACTTCTCTACCAAATAATTCCATAATTTCTTGAACTAAGAACATAGAAAGGTACAACTATCTATCCTCTCTTATAATTTAGAGAATGAAATTTTACCTCCAGTATTTTTGTGCAAAACATCATCTACATTTATTATTTTATATTCTGTTTTATAATTTTTTTATTTAATATTTTAAGATATTTTAGTAAATAATGTATTAGATAATTAATTATTTTATTATTTTTTAGTTATCCCTCAAAATTTAAAAATAACAATAACAATGTTAAGCCTAATCTTTCTATATAAACACACTCTTCTTTCTTATTTTGCACTATTTATTCAATCTTTGGAAGTATTCATTAAAGTCTTGGAGCAATTCAAAAGGGAGCTTCTAGTTGAATAAGGAAAATTCAAGAGGAGGCATTGACGAATCAAAGGTTGGTAAAGAACAAAATTTAAACCTGTAGGTTTTTTCTATTTTTTTAACAAAATATATATAGATATATAAGTTGTTAAAACCAAAGCCTTAGAAATTTTAAATGTTTTAAGGGGTGAATCAAAGAAAATCTTAATATATACAGGGGAAAGCCAAAAAATAAAAGAAACCAAATTAAAAAAAACTAAATAAATAATAATTATTATTATATATTAAATATTAGAAATTAAAAAGAATAATAATTAATTTTAAAAAAAATCGATTCTAAATTTCAAAAAAACTAAAAAATGTTAAAAATCAAAACAAATAATTTTAAAAATGATAAATAAATAAAAATCCTCCCCTAACCCCCTCCCTCTCCTATAAACAAAAATAAATAAAATCCTCTATGCCCAGTAGTTGGATCATCCTCCTTCCCTTTCTCGTGTTACTACTTTTCCTTACTCATCGTTTCATCTGCCTCCTTGAGGTGTTCAACATCATAAAATAGAATACGGACCTCATAGTCCATTTGTGCCCCAACGCTTCCCCTCTCTCCGTTCATTAGGTTCTTCTCGACCTTTCTCCAGTTGGCTAGGTTTTGACGCCAACTATATCAACTAAGGAAAATGGGAGAACCCATTTTATGTTAGGTAGGTATAATCACTACTAAGGAGGATGCGAGAAATATAAACCCCCATGTTGAGCACACACTTATATTGAGTGGGGGGGTGAATTAGTATAAGACTATTTTTTTTTACTGTTTTAAACATTCATCAACCATAGGAAAACAAGCATATATGAGATCTATTAACTACAGAATATGGAACACAAGATTTGTGTGGAAACCATTTTGGGAGAAAACCACAAAAATTCTCTTTATAATCCTTTGTAGGAACCAACCTACTATTACAAATATTTGTAGGCACCAACCTACTGGAGACACCAATCCTCATAAAAACCCTGGTAGGCACCAACCTACTCTTACATATCTGCATAGACACCAATCTAATAGAGACACCAATCCTTGCCGCTAAGCACCAACTTAGCAAGAGACACCAATCACTTTGTTTGAGTGGCACCAACCTTCAAGTTACAGTTTATAACATATGAATTCTTCAAAAGATGATAACATTCACATTACCTTCAATGAGTTTGTTTTATACTTCTTCCTTCACCAGGTCTGACAAAAATTTGAATTTCCAAATGAAATTCATGGTAAGTTTCCCAAAGCTTGTTGTTTTTTGCCTCTTCCTAAGAACAAACTTGTACAACATGCCACATATTGAATTTTTCAAATCTGATTCTGAAATTTTTACTTGAGGTAGTTTGGTACATCTCCTCGGATCCTTGAGAATTTCATTGTCTGAAAAGTCCCAGAAAAAAGTTCTCGAGAAAAATCCAAGCTAACCTATTTGAAATTGATTTCAATACCATTCAGAAACCCTAAATTCCACATAGTATATCTCATAAGGGATAGCGAACCAAAGTCTGGATTTTTTACCTGGGGTACTTCTATATGTCTCCTTAGATCCTTGAAAAATTTCGAAGTCTGAAAAGTCCCATCAAAAAAGTTGCAACGAAAATTCCAAACTAACCTATTTGAAACTGATTTTAGGACTATTTAGAACCCCTAACTTACATAGAGCATATCTCAAACATTATAGCAAACCAACATCTGAAATTTTAACCACAACCACCCAAAGATATCATCTCTATCTCCTCGAAATTTCATGGTCTAAAACTTCTCAGAAAATAAGTTATTGTGAAAATTCCAAGTTGGCCTAAAACTCATTTCTCAACTCTCCCCTTTTGGAATTATATTTAATCTTTGTTCATCCACTTCTTCAAATGTTATTACATTTCTCACCCACACGCTTTCTCTCGATACTTTTTATTTTCATGCTTATCATAACGCTTCATGAAGGGACATGTTAATTCAAAAAGACACGACACCCATTAATTAAATAATTAATTCCTTTTTTTATTTCACTTTTTCAAAAACCATGGGAAAATACCATGGGCTTCCAAACCCATGGGTTTAAAACCGCCATTTTACTTTTTACTTTTTCATTGCACCCCTTTTTTTTAATATGTTTGTAAACCTATATGTAAATAAATATTGGAAATTTGGTATGTATTTGTAAAGTTGTAATATGACATTAATGAGAACATTAATCCTTTGACATCAATGAAAATAATTCCAACAATCTCCCCCTTTGTTATCGATGGCAATCCTGCAACGAAACACATAGTCCACCGGGCATAGAAATAATTTCCCCCCTATCTGCAACTTTCCCTCTTTGACATCAATGGAAAAGGGATGCTCCCCCCTGAGCTTGTACATCTCCTTAAGCACTTAGTAATGAGATGGATATTACTCCCAATTTCTGTCTAAGATATTCAAATGTCTCCTTAGGAAGGGGTTTTGTGAAAATATTCACAATTTGTTCTTTGGTGACAATGTATTTCAATTTGACATTCTGTTATGCTACTTTTTCTCTTAAGAACTGATACTTTATTGGAATATGCCTTTTTTTTTAGTGCATAACAGGATTCATTCAAAATAGTTATTGCACTTGTGTTGTAACAAATTATTGATATTGGATTATCATATTCCACCTTATTATCTGGCAATGTTTGCTTCATACAAAGAACTTGTGTGCAACATGATGTTGTTGCTATATACTCAGCCTCTGGTGTGGATAGAGAAGCCAAAGGTTGTTTCTTTCTCAACCAAGACATTAGATTATTGCCCAGAAAGAAACATCCTCCACTTGTACTTTTCATATCATCAACACTACTTGCCCAATATGCATCTGTATATGTTGTTAGAGTAAAATATTCACCTCTTGAGTACCACAAGACAAAGTCCAAGGTTCGTTTTAGATATTTGAATATTGTTTTCACTGCTTGCACATGAGTTTCTTTTGGTGCATCTTGCAACCATGCAACCAATCCTATTGTTTGCATGATGTTCAGCCTTGATGTTTTCACATATAATAGGTTGCCAGTCATTGACCTGTACAATGTTTGATTTGCTTCTAGAGATTTATCATCTTTGCTCAATTTACACTCTGTGACCATGGGTGTGTTGACCGGATCACAATCTTCCATTCTCAACTTCTTCAACATTTCCGTGATATACTTGGTTTGTGAAATGAATATGCCTTTATTGGATTGAGAAATTTGTAAACCAATAAAGAATGACAATTCACCAAGTATATACATCTCAAATTCCTTTTTCATTTCTATTGCAAACTCTTGGCACATTTTGTTCATACTACCTCCAAAAATGATGTCATCTAGATTTCTCTTACTGTCTTGATGTATAGATTATTCTCAACAATTTCTCTTTTGAAGCATTGTTGTTGTAGATATTTGTCAAGTCTTGAATACCAGGCTTTGGGAGCTTGTTTTAGCCCATAAAGTGCTTTCTTCAATCTGCATACATGATCCTTGTTTTTTTATAATAAGAATCCTTTTGGTTACTCAATGTATACTTCTTCCTCTAAATTTCCATTGATAAAGGAATACTTGGCAACCATTTGGTAGACTTTGAATTTCTCGAAACACGCAAATGCCAAAAACATTATGAAAGCTTCTAGTCTTGCAACTAGGGAAAAGGTTTCTTCGAACTCAATACCTTCAACTTGAGCATAGCCTTTACAAAACAGTCTTGTTTTATTTCTTATTACTTTTACATCTTCATTCAACTTGTTCCTAAAATCCCACTTGGTGCCAATCACATTTTTATATTTTGGTCTTCGGACAAGTTCCCATGTCTCATTCTTCTTAATTTGATTCAGCTCTTCTTCCATGGCATCAATTGAATGCTTGTCTTTGCTAGATTCTATAAATTTATTAAGCTCTATTTTAGATAGCAAAGAGAAGTTTGCACATTCTGGTCTACTTGCTAATCTTCTTTTAACTCTTGTATCTTTATCACCAAGAATTTGATTTTCTGAATGATTCTTTTGGACAAATCTAGATGATGTCTTTGTATTTTGACATTCTGTTTCTTCTTCTTCATTTTGTTCTCCTTCTTCTTCTACTTATTCATCTTAGTGTCTTGGCTCCTTTGTTTGAACATGTACTTTCACCTTTTGATGCCCTGCTTCATCCACTTTCACATTGAAAGATACCTTCATCAGCTATGGATTCAAATTTTCCCAAGTCCTAATCATCTCTTTTTATGGAGAACTTGCTTCTAAAAACTTTGAAGTATTTAAATGTTGTTGGTCTACCCTTCCATAATTCATAAGGTGTTTTGTTGTTTTTGATTGTGATTTTCCCTCTATTCAGAATGTGGACAGTAATGTTAATTGGCTCTCTCTAAAACATGTTTGATAGCTTCGATTCATTTAGCATTGTTCCAGCCATATCTTGTACTATTTGATTCTTCCTTTCTACCACTCCATTTCATTGTGGAGTCCATGTAGCTGAAAAATGTCTCTTTATTCCATGAAGCTCACAAAACTCTTCAAATTTATTTGAGATAAACTCACCTCCTCTATCTGATTCCAAGCATTTGATTTTCAAATCAGTTTCATTTTCAACCAAGGCTTTGAATGTTTTGAACGTATCAAACACTTCATATTTTTCTTTTAAAAGCATAACCTGTGTCACTTGAGAGTAATCATCAATGAGCAACATCAAGTAATTTTCACCCTGTAGACTTTGTATTGTTGTAGGCCCATAAAGATTTGTATGAATAAGTTCCAATGGCTTTGTTGTTGAGTACTCCTTTGATTTGAAGCTTGTTCTTGTATGTTTTCCATGCTGACATTTCTTGCGAAGATCATTTGAAGGTTTAGCAATATTTAGCTTGTCTCTCACTTCTGGTTTAGTGTTGATTTCTACTAGATTATCAAAGTTAATATGGCCCATTCTTCTATGCCATAACCATCTTTCATCTATTTGTCCCATGTAGGTTTTTCTTCGTTGATCTTATTGAGGATATATACATTATTTGATGTTCTATATGCATTTTCCACTAGTCTTCTTGAGCCTTTCTTCCTTATCTCACAGCTTTAAGAGTGAAATGTGCGATTATGTCCTTGATCACACATTTGACTAGCACTGAGAAGATTGTATTTCAAACCGTCAACATACAAGACATTTTATGTTTTATTCTTTCCATTATTAAAACTAAGACTACATTTTCCATCTATCTGTGTGTTAGCATTATCTCCAAATGCCGCACTACCTTTGTTAATTTCTTTCAAAGTGAGAAAATTTCTCTTGTCACCTATCATGTGGCTTGAGCATCCACTGTCAATGTACCATTGGTTTGCTTTGTTTCAACCATGAAGGGCAGTTTGCACAAGCATAGATTCCTCTTCCTTCTGATTTTCTTACTCTTGCTTCCTTTTCCAAACTCTTGTGTGTTCTTTCTTTTGTTTGGCAAGGGTATCCACTTCCTTGGTTTGTCTATAAGTTTCCACTGGGTCACTTCTAAAACAACGTGCTATATGACCATAGTTGTTGCACTTATAACATACAACATTGTAATCAAATAATGGAGCAAATGAATTATAGTTTATATTTGATAACCCATAAGTACTTCTATTTTTGTTCCATACATAATTATTTATTTCATGTGCTCTACAATCTATTTCTTTATGACCAAGGTGATTGCAAGAAAAATAATAACCAAGGAAAGAGTTTTGGTACCAAGTTGTGCAAGGCCATCTTGGTGGAAAATATCTTCTAAATATGTCCTTGTTTTCCTTGGGAGGAATGTCAATTTTATGCGGAACATCATTTTCTCTTTTCTTGTTGTCTTCATCATTGACGAGGCTTTTTTAGTACATCAGCATAGCTTTTAGATCTTCCTTCATTTACTTTCTTCAGTGACTCTGTAGCTTTTGAATCTTCTTTGGTGGTCATCTAACTCTTATCATAGCCAAGACCAATTTTAATGAGTGGTGACCTTTGGAATTTGATGATATCATCTAATATTTCAGTGTTATTTTCCAACTTCAAGCTTCTATTCAACTGAGCAGTTGAATTCTCCAATTCTTTTCTTAAGGAAACAATTTCAGCTTCCAGCTGCTCGCAATTTTCTTCATTTTTCTTTAGCTGGATTATCACCACTTCTTTTGTCCTTCTTACCTCGTCTACATTAATCTTTAGGTCGATAATAGTATTCTTTATTTCTTCAAGGCTTTGTGGCATTTTTGTTTTTGCATCACAATCCTCCTCTTCATATTTCTGTGGTTTCTCCTTTTGTTTCAAATTGTTTTTCTCAAGCATATTTATTTCGCTTAAGGCACAAATGAGTTCTTCTTCAAGATCCACTTCCACATCTACTTCAGCGTTTTGTTCCTCTTTTGAATCCATCATTTCTTTCCCTTTGTATTAATTTTCCAAAGTATCATTCTTCGCTTCCATTGCCATGAAGAGAGTTTCTCTATGTCACTATTGGAGATACTTTCATTGCTCTCTTCAGAAGAGTCACTGG
Organism: Picea engelmannii; assembly: GCA_009831015.1. Classification (NCBI taxonomy): domain Eukaryota; kingdom Viridiplantae; phylum Streptophyta; class Pinopsida; order Pinales; family Pinaceae; genus Picea; species Picea engelmannii. Next base: position 34,872 of record ML798262.1, on the reverse strand, counting down.
CCCATTTTGAGTAGAGACTCTTCTTTTGATTATAAGTGTTCTTCTTCTTTTTATGCTTATTATTTTTGTATTGATGATTCTTACTCTCTTTCTTTACGTTATGGTCTTCTTCTTCATCACTACTTGCATTTTTCTCATATGGACACTTACCAGCAAAATGTCTTACTTTTCCACAACTAACGCGTTTAAAAGGAAGCTTATATTTGTATTTTCCATATCCCTTTTTGAGATTTCTCACAAAATGTGCTTCCTTTGCGTCTGATTCATAGCTGGAACAGTCACTTCATTCGTGTTGTTTGTTCTTCGTCTTCTTTGAAGTTTTGAAGTTTGCTTCTCGCTTTGATGGATTCTCTTTCTCAGTCCTCAATTCATATGTTGTGAGAATCTCATGCAATTCATCCATTGTCAATGAATCAATATCTTTCATTTCTTCAACGACGGAAACTTTGGCATCAAATCTTAAGGGAAGTGACCTTATCACTTTTTGCACAATCATTGGTTCTTCAACCTTTTCACCAAGTCCTCTGATGGTGTTGACAATTTTATCCACGTGAAGGAGATAGGATGCAACATTTCATGTGTCTTTCATTTACAAACTCTCGCATTGTCTTCTATGAGTTTGTAGCTTTTCTTTCTTAACCTCATCTTCGCCTTAATAGATGTTTTGAAGTTTGTTCCAAATGTTCTTTTCTCATTCGCAATGCATTACCTTGACAAAATCTAATTCTGACAGACCACACAAGATGGCATTCATGGATTTTGCATTATTTTCACTATCCTTCTTTCCAACCTGATCTGTTGGTGGATATGTTGGAACTTTATAACTAGTCACAACATATTTCCAAATATCGGAACCAAGAGCCATTAAAAAGGTTTGCATCCTTGTGCTCTTAAAGGCATAGTTTGTTTCGTCAAAAAATGGAGCCTTGCTTGTCGAGAAACTTTCTTGACTAACCTTGTGTGCTCTGAAGATCTACCTTCCAGTGGTTAGACTATTTTTTAAGGAACCCACTCTGATTCCAATTGTTGAGCACACACTTATACTAGGGGGGGGGTGAATCAGTATAAGACTATTTTTTTTTCAAACATTCATCAACCATAGTAAAACAATCACATATGAGATATATTAATTGTAGAACATGGAACACAATATTTACGTGGAAACCCTTTCAGGAAAAAACCATGAAACTTCTCTTTATAATTCTTTATAGGAACCAAACTACTATTACAAATATTTGTAGGCACCAACCTACTAGAGACACCAATCCCTACTAGTACAAACCCTAGCAGGCACCAACATACTCTTACATATCTTCGTAGACACCAATCCCCACATCTAAGCGCCAACTTAGCAAGAGACACCAATCTCTTTGTTTGAGCGGCACCAACCTTCAAGTTACAATTTAGTACATATAAATTCTTCAAAAGATGATAAGATTCACATTGCCTTCATTGAGTCTATTGCTACTTCTTCCTTCACCAGATCTGATCAAAATTTGAATTTTCAAATGAAATTTATGGTAACTTTCCCAAAGCTTGTTGTTTTTGGCCTCTTCCCATGAACAAACTTGTACAGCATGTCATGTATCCAATTTTTCAAATCTGATTCTGAAATTTTTACCTAGGTAATTTGGTATGTCTCCTCGGATCATTGAAAATTTCACAATCTGAAAAGTCCTAGAAAAAAATTATAGAGAAAACGTCAAACTGACTTGTTTGAAACTAATTCCAGGACCATTCAGAAACCCTAAATTCCTTAGGGTATATATTAGAAGGTGTGGCGAAAAACAATTCTAAAATTTTTACCTAAGTTAGTTTTGTATGTCTTCTCAAATCCTTGAAATTTTCACGGTCTGAAACATCCCAGAAAATAAGTTATAGCGAAAATGATAAACTGACCTATTTGAAACTGATTTCAGGAGCATTCAGGAACCCTAACTTCCATAGGGCATATCTCTGAAAGTATAGTAAACCAATGTCTGAAATTTTGACCACATGTATCCAAATATATCGCCTCCATCTCCTCAAAATTCTATAATCTGAAACATCCCAAAAAATAAAGTTATCGTGAAAATTTCAAGCTGACCTGAAATTGATTTTGCAACTCTCCGCTTTTGGAATGATATTCAATCTTTTCTCATCCACTCTTTCAAATGTTATTACATTTTTCACCCACACACTTTCTCTCAATACTTTCTCTTTTTATACTTTATCATAACCCTTCATCAATGGACATGTTAATTCAAAAAGACACGACACATATTAGTTAAATAATTAATTCATTTTTTTTATTTCACTTTTCCAAAAACCATGGGCAAATACAAGGGCTTCCAAATCCATGGGTTTGAAACCACCATTTCATTTTTTACTCTTTCACGTGTACCCCTTTTCTAATATACTTGTAAACCTATATATAAATCAATCTTGGAAAAGTTGTGTGTATTTGTAAAGTCCTAATATGACACCAATGATGACATTAATCCTTTGACATCAATGACAATGATTCCAACACCCCATATCCTTGAGCTCAATGGCGTGCCCTTGCAAGCTATGATTTTACAACATGCTAGAAATATCATGGCCATAAGAGTTCATATTTGGGTATTGTACTATATCCTCAAGTAACGAATGTATACAAGTGATGCATGTCGACCAATGTACTCCTCCCTAACCAGGTGATGAGTGTCCTCCTCCTCCTCCTCCACATTAACCATATGCATGTGGTATGTGCCTCCTTTTATCATTGGGTAGATATCATAGCTACTAGCTAATGGCATGACAGAGGTGTGAAATCACTTCCCAAACACCCCATCTTGGTGAATTGTTTTTAGTTTTTTTTATTTTTTTATTTTTATTGCTACTACTTTTTGCCTCTTTTACTTATTTTTTAAATTTTTTTCTTTTTTAAATAAAATTCTCAAAAAAAATTCTTTCTACTATAGCTTTTTAACTCCTTTTTTATTTGTTTTTCTTGTTTTTGAATTTGTTATTTAGTTTGTTCTATATCCTTTTTGTATTTTAATAATGATCTTTTTAAATGGTTTTAAACAAGTTTTCTTTAATAATTTTTTATAATAATATGTAAATATCAATTGTTCCAATGTTGATTTCTTTTATATATGCTTTTTAATGTTTTTATTATTATCATTCAAGTGATTTTGTTCGCTTTGATTGTTTATTAGTTTGTATAAAATTTATTTCTATTAAAAAATTAAATTATGTTTTATGTTTCGTTTGGAGAAATTGGCATCAAAGAGGTTATTTATGAATGTCTTTGGATCAAAATCTGCAATAATAGCTCCAAAACTACAGTTAGTGTTTTTAATATTGTTAGTCAACAAAAAACAAACACTTATTGTTTAAGGTCCATCAAATTGAGCTCCAAAAAATTATAAAAAATACTAAAGATTGGAAATCCACTAAAAGGGAAAACAAAATGAACCATTATGATATTCTCAGTACAAAAGAAAGTGCTAATGGAGAAAGTATATTTTTGTATTGTGTTGAATTTAAAAACATTCAATCGAATTATCAAACATTTGACTTGTTACGAGATATATATCTGGCATTCAACACAAAGATTGTCTATGCACTTGTAATAAGTCTAGAGATATGTGAAATCTAAATATAGTTTCAATCCGAGCAATTGTAACAGACAATAAGGTTTTGCAAAACTATGTGCATCTATTGTGAAATACAATGAGGATGGGAAAGTTAGTTTTTTTGTTCTTTTTTAGGTTTTTATATATTATTGTAAATTTCATGATATTATTTCTAGCATATTTAATACCAAAATGTTAAATATTTTATTTTTACGGGATTATGGTATGTCACTTTCAATATGTATGTTGGGGGAGATTTATATTATAGAGGAAAATTTCATGGATGTCATCGGTGTCTTTCATATATATAAGGCACAAAAAGTAAGAAAAAGTTCAAAAAAGAGTACCAAAGGTTCAAACTATAGAGGAAGAGACATATAAACAATAGAGAAGAAAGGAAACCCAAGAGCCTTATAAGGCTAGAAAGGTGAGAAGGTCACGTTTAAACATTTAGTAACATGAAAATGAGCATGATGTTGGCATTGGTGCAAGTAATGTTGCAACTCTTGTTCAAAAAAAAAGCAACAAGAGAAATGCAAAAGAAGCATGCCTAAGGATGTTTCCATTCCAATTGATCATGAATGTATTGTTGATATATATGAAACCCCTTTAAATCACAAAAAGATGAGATCTAATCATGTTGATCTTAATGAAGAATCCATGGTTAGATATGAATATAACAGTGAAAATTATGGGGGTACTAGGGAAATCATAATGTCATGGGATGATCTACATGATTATGTTATCATAACAACACAAACTACCATTTGAGGTTGATTGAGGAGGAACATCTTAGTTGACAATGGTTATACATTTAAATTGAATGGAAATGTCTTAATAGACCCACAAAAGCCAAGAGAAATTTCAAATTAGAAAGACACACCACTTGCATATTCACAATTTGAAAACATGGATGAGGTACAATCCATATGCACATGAGTTGAATACCTATTTCTTGTTGACCCAAGGGAGGTTCTTGAATTTAGGGATGCATTTGATCAATCTCAATGTTTTAATTGTAGATTTTAACCTTATACAATAAATTACTGCAAATGGATTCTTAATAAAAACAGAAAATATGCAATGGCACAGAGAGAGAGAGAGAGA
>ML798262.1:0-22216 GCA_009831015.1 Picea engelmannii | reverse complement strand
ACCGGACACTTCAAAATCGAATATTAGCAGGAGAATTAAAATTATCGATCCGTTCGTAAGAATATTTGAAGTTGCAAGTGTGGGTAGTGAGCGTAAAAATGATGCAAGAAGCCATAACAGGGAATTTTCAGAGGTTCGAGTATCTTGTAGAGTTCAAACGGCGAGTCATGAACAGGTCTTTTGACAAGTGTGGTACGTGTGTAGGAATCTTAGACTGTCAATTTTTAAATTTTGACATCTGTATATTTCTTATTTATATGGATTTTTATGCACATTCTTTGTACCCATCTCTATAAAGATAGTGGACACAGGCACACGTATTTAAACGTTTTGTAAGCGTTAACCAGTATTACATTTGAATCCGGCAAATCCTTCAATTTCATCTTCATTTCGAATTTTATTGAGATTTTGAATATTTGAATTTCATTTTCATCTCGAAATTTGTTGTTATCATCGAATTTTGTTGTTATTTTATTATTTTCGATTTTTATTGTTATTTTATTACGCGATAATGAACTGAACTGTCGTAACCACTATTTCTTTCAAGATTATAATTATGATATATGTGACTCTTGTAGGGTGAGTGTGATCGGGTCCGAAATGCACATAGGGTTGGTGTTGTGGTTGGTGAACGCTTAAATGCACATAGCGCTAAGGAAATCCAAAAGTTAATCTTAAATGTGGTAATTCTAAAGGTTAATCAGTTAAACGTGGCAATCATATGGTGGTACAGTAATTTCTTAATATGATTAGGTAAATGTTAAAAAGTAAACAGGTTAACTGATGCATTAAAAAATACAAGGAAGTTATGAAGAGTAAATCACATTCATTGATTGGGGAGGACGACTAAGAATATGCCAGCATCTTCAATTGTTAGTCATCATAGTATAATTTTAGATTAAAAGTTGATTAATTGTGCCCATCTCCAATAGGTATACGCCTTTCGGCGTAATTATCATCCCAATTACCAATTTCCACCAGAAAATCAGGATATTTTGGAGAGACAGCCTGCGATTAAGGCGATAATGTAGAGGAAGGGAATTCCAAATCTGTACGTCAATGCAGATATTAGGTGCATTGATTCTTTTGATTTAAACTGTTATAATAGAGAAGATATTTTGAGGGGTGGTGGTAGATATTTTGGAGGCGTCTAGAGCATATTTTCAAATACTGATGGTTTCGGGCTTTCCTTGGCTGACCGTGTTGCTGGCAGAGATATTTTATGGTCTGTAACACTTTTTTTCTGCCATTGGAAGGATCCATGTTTCTATATATATATGATATAGTGTGTCTTTGAGTTTTGTGGGCCTTCGATCGGAGCTATGCCAGTGCACTTTTTAACTTGCATGTTGTTGCGTTTATATGCCATGTGGAATCCTCCTTCAATTTGGTGTTTTGCAAGCTGAGAACTCATCATGTCTAAGGGAGGAACAACAATACAAACAACAATATGATTGCCTTTGTTTTTTTGAAAAGCTGATTAATTTATGCAGCGATGTCTACGGTTTCTTTAAGTAGTTCTGAGACATTTAGGCCATGTGATTCTTCTGAATGTGATGAAGAAGGATCTTGTAGTGATGGAGGTGATATTGCAGCATATGAATATATGAGCAACAAATTCTCGTTGACCGCATTTTTCTAGATCCGCGCACCTACTCCCTCGATATCAAGACGTCGTTGTATTAGGACGCGGTTACAAGGTTTCCTGAAGCTTGTAGACACTACAAGACAAGAACCCTAGCTCCTTCTTGGTAGCTATAGGGCACCCCTCCTTTACACAGACACCCAGCTAACCTATGACAAACGACAGGTGGGCACTTCCCTTAACTCCATAGGGCCCGTTATGATGGGCGACAGAGCAGGTCTACAGACATGCGGTGAGGTATTTGGAGGCTCGGATTTCTCGATGGCGGACTGGCTAGGTCCGATAACCCCGCTTGACCAGCAGCATACTGGAACGGTCTTGCCTGAAGTCTGGGGTGGGAGTCTTCCTTTCGACTCCGAACCAGCCAACATATTTGGAGGTAGCTTGGGTCTTTCAGTCGGGGAATATTCATTGGGTATTAGTGACTCCTTCATAGATTTCATTGATCCCCAGGGTTTCGAGCCACAAATTGGGACTACAATCGATCTCACATCCACATAAGACTTCTCTCCCTCGGATTTCTTGGAGGTCACCAATCATTTGGACGTTCCGACGATCGGGCTGGAGCACAAAACAGCGAAACCTACTATACGGTCAGACCGGTCATCGACCTCTCCCTCTGCTCTCGAAAAGAACTCCCCCTCCATCCAAAAGGGGGAACACCCTCACAACACACATCACATCCCGGAAGGCCGACCGACGAAAGCTATCTGGTGTACAAAGGAAAGACCAGGTACAGGGAGACTCACTTTTGGGGAGGACATGGCTATGGAAAGGGTCCTGGACTTCTCAGAACGTGCAGTGGTGGGCTGGGTCAGAGGGAAAAAACTGGGCATGGCATACCTCAAAAGTTGGCTTCACACTTACTGACTCCCAGAGCTCACCAAGATGCCCCATATCAGGTCACTCACCAGGGGGTGGTTTGCATTTGTATTTTCTTCTTCAGTTGAGGTGGATTGGGCACTTAAAAAGGTTTGGAGCATTGTTGCTACCCCGACCCTCCTCAAACGATGGACGCCCACCTTTGATGCAAAACTTGAGCGGGTAGACGAGGAACCCATTTGGGTAAGACTTTCGGGCCTTCCGATGCAGTTTTGGAACCCCCATCGTTTTGAAGCAATTCGAAATCTTTTGGGCCGCTACCTTGAGGCAGACATGTCTTTTGAAAACACTGGGATCATGATTGTGGCTCACATATTAGTACAGATCAATCTGCAGAAAGGTTTATATCAAGAGCTCCTTGTTCAATCGACCGCGAGGGAATTTGTACAGACCTTGGATTACGAGGGAATCCCCTTTTGTTGCCATAGATGTCATGTATAAGGACATGGGGTGGCGCACTGGCCACTCAAATCCAAAGGAGCAACCCGGAAGACAAAAGAGTTTAGCTCCCCCAACTCTCCCTCGTGGAAAAAGTGGGAAGCCCAGCAGGCAGTAGGGGACAACAACAGCCAGGCACAACATACCTTGGGAGAACGAAGCTCAGACAGACAGGAACCGGCCAGTGAACACAACCAGGGCTCGGGGTTGCACGCACTTCCAACCACTGCCCCCCTCTCCTCACCTTCTATGGAGCATCTTCTTCGACGCGAACACGCTTTATTGGGTATGACAACTTTGGCTACTTCACATACTTCTTTGGTTTCCGATGTTCCTTTTGTTTTTTCTGAGTCTGTCGTTATTCCGAGTGGGAAGTCCCTCTCCTGTAGCAGTCTAGCCCCCTTACATTGCTCACTCTCCTCCACTTCGTCGGTCTATGCACCCTCGCTGGTCACACCTTCCCTAAATTTGGGGGACTTGGGCCCCTCCCTACTGACTGACCCTCTACCCTCCACTGGCATTCCTCCTCCACTTACTGCAGTTACCCCCCTTATCTTCACTGCTCCCCTCTCCCCATCCTCCTGGGTACCCTTTTTACCCTCCTCTCTCCCCTTTACCCCTACCTCTCCCTCGGCCTCTCTGGACTCCTCTTCATATGATATCACCTTAGGAGTAGATCTGTGATCAAAGAGGCCCCCCAGGAAAGTGGTACTACTTGGGCTTTAGGCAGGGGACTGGTCTCACTCTCTCAGACACACTCGTTGGGCAAAGGTAGAGGCCGCAAATCACACCTATACCTGGCACAAGACAGAGAAAGAATCAACCTGGCATCTGGCAGGCAATCTTCGATTGAATGGGTGCTTAGAGCAAAGCCACCCCTGGACGGAGTTACCTCATGAAAATCCTCTCTTTCAACTACCGGGGATTAGTGAACCCCATTAAAAAATCGTCCTTATGAAGATTGGTTGACCTCCACCCACTAGATATCTTACTTCTTAAAGAAACGCTCGGGGAAAACGTCACCGTAGTCAAGACCCTTGAATCCTTACTCTCGGGATGGTCGTTCACAGCAGATGATGCTCGAGGACGTTTTGGGGGGTTGGCCACTGGTTGGAAGCAAAGGAAATGTAAACTGGAAAATGCTTGGGGCTTCTCCTCAGGGATCGGCCTTACTTTCTTCTCTACTGACCTAGGTCGGTCACTCACTGTCCTTAATATATATTGACCACACCAGGATAGGCAACTCTACTGGAACTCCCTAACTGAATGCGAATGGTTTCAAAAAAAGGACTTCATCTTGGCTGGCGACCTAAATTTCTCCTTAGGCACCTCGGAGGTATGGGGCCCTCGAGCTGCACCAGATCCTTTAAACAATTACTTCCTCAATTACCTGGACCAGTGGGGGTTGGTGGATGTAGAACCACGAAAACTCTCCCCTACCTAGTGCAACAGACGGGTAGGACCAGACAGAGTGGCCAAACTATTGGATAGATTCCTTCTCACAGACAATCTTCTGGATTCGTCTGCACTAGTTCGACAATGGGTAACTTTTGGGGGAGAATCTGATCACCATCCGATATTGTTTGAATTTGGGAACTCTACTAGAAGGTCATTCGGCCCCTTCAAATTCTTTGAGGGTTGGTTAACTGATCCAACCTTCCTGGAACTAGTAAAGGAGAAATGGGTTAATTATTCATAACCTTCCCAGACCCCAACAGCTATACATTTTGTCGAAAACCTAAAGGGACTCAAGTTAGCAACCAAGCAGTGGGCCAAAGAAAAAAAACAAACGGATGATCAGTCTCTAAAGGATATAGAACAGAAACTCAACGAACTACAAGATGGGACCGGTCGGGGATACCTTAGTCAGGACACAAAAGATCTCCTCTTTGGATTAGAAAAAAGCCACAGGGTCATTCTGGCTGAGCGAGAAGCACAGTGGAGACTAAAGAGTCGGGCCCTTTGGCTTACCTGCGAAGATGAAAAGACAAAATTCTTTCAGGCTTTTGCCAAAGGCAGGAAGTTGGCCAACACAATCTGGAGCCTTCAAAATCAGAGAGGGGAGGAAATAACCAAATACAACGATCTAGCCGACCTGGGCATTAATCACTTTAAGACTCTCTACAAAGCTCAGGAGGAGACCTCCATAGCAGATATTATAAAAGTGGCACAGCTCTTTCCCAGATTTGTAGAAGAGGATGTAGTTGCACAACTATCGAGCCCGGTCACTGAAAAAGAGCTGCTAGAAGTACTAAAAACGTTCCAGAAAGGAAAGATCCCTAGTCCTGATGGGTGGCCAATTGAATTCTACCTGGGATGTTTTGATGTACTTGGACCTGACCTTCTGAAGGTAATTGAGGAATCGAGGGAAATGGGCCACATACATAGTCCTATCAATGCTACTTTTATAGCACTTATACCTAAATTTGATAACCCAACCTCTTTTGAAGACTTTCTGCCCATATCACTTTGCACTTCTCTGTACAAGATCATTTCCAAAGTTATCAGCAGAAGGTTGAAGGCAATCCTCTCAAAACACATCTTGGGGGAACAGTTCGGATTCCTTGAAGGCAGACAAATTCATGAGGCTATCAGTGTAGCACAAGAAGGCCTACACAGCATCAAATTAAAGAAGATGAGAGCGGCAATGATTAAGATAGACCTATCCAAAGCATTTGATAGGGTCAATTGGTTATACATCATAATGCTTCTAATTCACCTGGGCTTTGGCCTGGATTTTGTCAACTGGATTATGGCTTGCTTAAACTCAGTCTCCTTTTCCATACTTCTAAATGGCTCCACCACATATTTTTTTCAAGCAGGGAGGGGACTCCGGCAAGGTTGCCCTCTCTCCCCCCTACTTTTCCTTCTTGTAGCAGAATGCTTAAGCCGCTTCTTGTCAGAGGCAAGATTGGGCGGACGGTTCTCTAGTATCAAAATTTCAATTGGACATGCTATTACTCACCTACTCTTTGTAGATGACATACTCATCCTTTGTGACGGATCGAAGAGGGATGCAGATCTAATTTTCGAGGGGCTCACACTCTTCAAATCAGCAACCGGAATGCTCATCAACGCTCAGAAGTCCAATATACTCTTCTCTCGTCTCGAGAATGAGGATATCCGATACTATTTAGACCTTTTTCCCTTTCATTCTTTGGAACTGGAAGAAGGCCTCAAATACCTCGGTTTCCACTTAAAGCCTAATGATTATAGAAAGAATGATTGGTTATGGCTCCTCGCAAAGCTGGAAAAAAGATTAAAAGTTTGGTGCCACAAATGGTTATCAAGGGTTGGCCGACTAGTACTAATTAAGACAGTCCTAGAAGCAATTCCAGTTTACTGGATGTCCCTCTTCTGGATTCCAAAGGGAATACTTGAAAAAGAAAGAAAAATGTGCTTCTCTTATTTGTGGAGGGGGAAATCAGATCACTGAGTCTTGCCCTGGGTACGCTAGGAAAGAATCACAAAACCAAAGGCTTTGGGTGGATAGGGTCTCAAAAACATCTTTCTCTTCTCAAAAGCTTTGGCAGCCAAATCCGCCTGGCGTTTAATCACAACAACAAGCTTGTGGACCCAAGTGACACAACAAAAGTATGTGGCACCACTCTCTATAATCGAATGGATCTGGAGCCCTAGAACCAGATCTGTCGGGATTTCTGTAATGTGGAAGGCAGTTCAACGGGCCTTTGATGTGGTGGGAAATTCCTTAGCTTGGCAAGTAGGATCTGGAAACTCCCTCTGTATTGGATGAGATCCTTGGGCAGACTGCACGAGGGAACACCTTTTACTAGATGACATTTGCACAACTCTTCAAAGCAACGGATATTTCCACCTTGCCCAACTTGTCGATCCCACCCACACAACCATGTGGCAACAAGGATGGAAGTCTGGGAGAACCTTGGAACTCAGTGTCCCCCAAACTTTTTACTAGGACCAATATCTCACCGCGCTAAGGAAGGCAAACATACGTATAACGGATGGAGCAAATGAACTCATCTAGGATGGAGACCCGCGAGGCACATACACTCCTAAAGCAGGTTATGTACTACTCAGTATAACACAGGCACAACAAGAAGAAAAATTGTGGTGGAAACGATTTTGGAAGCTATAATGCCCAGCCAAGGGTAAGTTATTCGTTTGGTCTATCCTAGAAAAAAAAATCCCCACATGGGATATTTTACAGAAGAAGCTCTTTCACGAGCCTAGTTGGTGCCCCCTCTGTCATTCGCAGGAAGAAACGATAGATCATATTTTCATGTGCTTCCCCTTCACTTGCTCTGTCTGGTCGGAAGCCTCCACCTTAAATCCTAACATCAACAATTGGCATGGAGACACCTTTGAAACAACTCTAAAAGATTGGCTAAAACCGACAACCCCAAATTACTTAAAAGCGCTGCCAGTACTAACAGCTTGGGGGATCTGGATAGCCAGGAATAATACTATTTTCCAAGATGATCCACAATCTCCACTAAGGGTGGCCACTTCTTCATTAAGTATTGCAGAACTTTTAAAATTTAAACAGCCCTCAGGACGGGACACGAATCGAACTTCTCAGGAGGAACAAATCAATAAAGAGAGACCCTGGGCATATTTTGATGGCACGGCCTCGGGTGATCAACTCCACTGTGGAGGGGGTGGCTGCATATACCTTTCGGAACGACACTTCTTCCTCCTCCGAGCTGGGCTGGGGCCTGGATCTAATAATTATGCTGAACTACAAGCCTTAAGACTCCTTCTACAATTCGCGACAGAAAAAGGAGTAACCAATCTACAAGCCTTTGGGGACTCTCTGACTGTTATACAGTGGGCTACGCAAACACAAATTTGTCACATAACTAGGCTCAGACCCTTACTAGCAGATATATTGAGGATCATTCCTACTTTTGACACTTTCTCTCTCTCACACACTTACAGGGAAAGGAATGCCATGGCTGATAGGCTATCCAAAGAAGCATCGCACCTAGCTTTCGGAAGCTGGCATATCACAGAACATAATGAGGCTGGCAGTTTTGAGTTCCATAGGTCGTTCCAGGAAGAACAAGCATAAATGACATACAGATGGCAGCCAATTTTGAGTACATAAGCAGGAATACTATGTTGATAACCGAAATACCATTTTTGAAACTCACTATTTTTTAATATACAGCCAGTGCTGAGGCGGATGCCCACACATAATATGTAATATTTTGTATTGAAGTTTGTATACTTACTAAAGATTCACAGAATTGTATGAGATGCTAACAGACAATATATATGCATGCTAGCCACACAGCAAATATATATCTGTGAATGTAATTTTATACCCCTTTTAATAAAATTACAACTTTTTTCCTTGGAAAAAAAAAATGAGCAACAAATTCTCGTGAGGTTCTATTGATTTCAATCTTGAAAGTGAGGCCGCCATGTCCGAGAATGATGAATGTGTGGGTGATAAAATTTCTCCATCCTTCAAATTCATGGCAGGCGCAGCAAATTGTCGAGCTAAACAAGGTATACATTTGACAAGTAAGGGCTCATGAATCTCATAAACTTCGGCCCTGAGCATTTAAGGCCCAGTAAGTATACGTTGGCCTGAGCATTTAAGGCCCAATAAGTATATGTTCTGAATTTTTTAATGAAATGAATCGAGGATTTTATGAAAAAAAATGAGTACACTTTACTTATTTCAACTCTGAGTTTAAATTGGACTCATCTGAAGTTGAAAATAAGTATTAAAGCTTGTTGAGTTTACTCTTTAAGCAAATAGATAATGTATTCACATTAGCTTAGCACCTAGACGTATAAAAATGTTGGAGGTGCACATCTCGAACTATTTGGCTCCATGGAGAGATGGTGCCCTGGAGAGTTTTTATGTCTCGACCTTACAGCTGATCATGAATTTGATTTGTTAGTAACACACTTACATGTAGGGGGGGAATGATTTTCTCAACAAGATGCAAGTCGTATTTTAGCTAGCTGGGATTTTTTTTCTTTTGCACAGTGATATTATTCATACATCAAAGCGTACCATTTGCATGAAATGATTTTATTGTAACAGTATACATGAACAACCTTCAGAAAAATAGAGTAAAGCTGTATTTTTTTTATTGTAGTATACTTTACCATAAAAATATTCTATATTTTTCTTTATTTTAGATGTATCATTCTTCAAGTATGTGAGCTCTACTCTATTATATATTATTTCTAAATTTAAATGCATTATTCCAGAGTTTAGATGAGTATGTTTTAGTTTTACCATACTATTGTATTTTAGTTTTCTCTGACACTATATTAGTTGTTGCCTTTCCATTAATACTATAATATGTAACCCGTGAGAAAGCCAGGAGAATGGGTGTCCCTAGAAGCCATCCAAGTTGAGCAACACTCCATGGCAAAGATAAAACTCATGTGTTGTTGTTGTCCACATGAGTTGTTGTCGTCCGCACATCCCCTATGACCAAAAAGTGTTTTATTAATCCCAAATAATATATTCAAAAAATCCATCCAAAGAAACAAACCTCGACCCACTACTCCAGGCTGGATTGAGCTCATTTTCAACGATGAAATAATATTCAAAACAATCAATGGGTACCTGTTCTAACACGCCCATCGTCGGAACTATTATCATGTTGTTTTTCCATGTTGTGGGGTCTAGCCTCTACATTCATAACTCTAATGTCGGTCAGCTCCTCCATCCTCGCGAGTTAAATGTTCCCCAAATGTAGAAAGGGCTTGAGATGCATCTATTGTTCAAAACCGACAGTTTTGCATCACACTAAGAACTTGCATATATTCCATTCAAACTTTCATCCTGGAAATATTGTCCTGAAACTGAAAACGTTCAAACTATTACAATGCAAATGTTAACCAGCCCATAGCATTGACTAAACAGATACACATATGAATAGACCGAATCATAGAAAACATTATAATTGTAGTTTAACATACCATATTTGGGAATGGCAGAAAATAGACAAACATATACAACGAACAATATACAGTAATAACACAATGCAATGTCAATGGAGAATGACTAGCATATCTCAAAAATCTCAAAAGTAAACATGGTTGTATATCTCAAAAATCTCAAAAGTAAAGATGGTGGAACATGCATTTACCAGAAAGGAAAAGAAAACAGGTTTTCGGCTTGCCAGAATATACCCTAATCGGTCACATATGTTGTGCAAGGCCTTCCGATGGAGATTAATTATTCGATCGAATATCAACCCTACTGGGCTTTGGAGTGAAAGTTTAGGTCTTTCATATCAGAGCAAAATACGAGTCGGGAATGGATTGTAGATGGATCTTACCCATTTACATATTTTCGATGGAATCTATCAAATGTTGGTTTTGTTTAGATAATATGGGATCCTATCATAAGTTTCTTCATGTGAGCTTAAGGGAACCAAGCACGAAAGAAAAACATGTGGCTTTACACTTGTAACATAAATCATGCATACCTACAAATGTAACACACGTGCCACCTACAAGTGTAACACCTGGATCACCTGTGTCACTGCATAGCCAACGCACATGCTTGATCTTCTTAAGCTTTGGATCCTCATCTTTATCTTAGTACCTCTTGATACAAAATACTAATTCAAAATCAACCCTCCAACATGTGATAGATGTTATTGGGTAAGGATAATTATAGCGGATATGATGTTGATGTAGCTCGTTGACCATGTGGATGTTGTTAGGAGACTTGAAAGCCAAGTAAGACTGGAAATATACTAAGTTGGAAGCAACATGCATCCTTAGGGCATTGTGGGTTAGATTGATAAAAACAAAGTAAATGGTGAAGTGGGTCCATTTGGATGTGAAATAGGAGAAAATTGCTCGGTTTTGTCCCAATTTTTATCAGAGTAAATGGTGAAGTGTGCTCAGTTTTGACATTATTTTCTTTTTATTCAGCTTGCTGCTATCGTTTACCATATATTTATATGGAGAGGATTTATTAAAGATTCAAACAACTACTAAAATGGATAGGGTTTAGCATTTTCTAATTGTGGGAGAAGGTGCTTCATAGTTGGAATTTATCTATTTTGATTTGGTTTTTTATATTTTTTTATTTTGGTATGTACTTACGACCGAAGTTGTTTCGGTATTGTTGAATTCGCATTCATTTTCATGAGTCTCAAAATAAAATACTCTATGGTAAGGAAACACTTATCCATTAAAGTAATAAATGTAAAATTCATCACTTCAAATTCGCATTCATTTTCATGAGTCTCAAAATAAAGTACTCTATGGTAAGGAAACCCTTATCCATTAAAGTAATAAATGTAAAATTCATCATTTCAAATTTGATGGATACAATTTACCGAGACATACAGAATAACTTTTAAGACAATTAAGTATAAAATGAGTTAAGAAACTGGTTTTGTCTATTATTAATATTATGTAGTTGTGAAAAAACAAAAAAAATTATGGAGATTATATCTACAAGTTCATATTTTGAAACTGATGAGGGTTTAATATATTTTAGTGTTTATTATTTAAATTTCTAAGAACTTAATTTATATAGATTTGTAAATTTTTGAGACATTATTTCATGTTTTGAGTATTGTTTTTTTTAATAATTTCAGTATTGTGTTTTTATGGTATTTAGGAATATTTTTAATGTTATCCTTTTAAAGTATTTATGGATATTTCATGTTATGAGAATTGGTGATAATGAATCAACAAAATTTGTTAATGGTTTAAACTTGGAATAGTTAATCTCTCATATTTTATAGTCATTAAAGATCATGGGTGAAATTGTTAATCTCGTAGTTTATACTCATTATAGGTCATGGGTGCTTGACTACAAGAGCTTCACAACCTTGATATTCTAAGTTGCTTCCTTATATAGACATTAGAAATTGCTTCCATGTATCATTTGAAGGATTTTTTGTCATTATATTTATAAGAGGACATGACCACTAATGTAAATTATACAACTATATATCATGGATTTATAGCATTTGTTTACTATGTTATTTCATGCATGAAGGTTTGGTTGAACTTTTTTCTCATAAATTTTGCATTCCAAGACATTATCTCATATTTTCAACATTATTTGTAAGCATGTATAAGTTTTGTACATTTGTTATTTGAGAATTCAATTGGAAATGTATTTATTTTATAATATGTTGAACATATTTTTCTCACACAATTGTGAAAAAATATTAGTGGAAAAATATTTTCCTCACACTACTTATAGATATTTTCATGACAAGTATATAGGAATTGGTCAAATTGGTTTTTCCTTCTTATTATCAAAGAGCCATAAATCATAATATATTTCTTGTACGTGAGAGAAGTCATTGTCTTTTCAAAAACATAGTAGATCCATCATACATAACTAAAAAGCTCCTTAAACTTGGTTTTGACCATATTTCTACATATGATATCAACCAAATCCATAACTATTTGAAATCAATTGAGAGCAATTTACACATCAAATTCAATAATTTTACCAACCTTCAATATTCAAATCATAAATGTAACTATCCCTCAATATTATCCTTATATATTGTAGTGATTTCTATGTCTTGTGGAATCTCTCCCTTCCCTTTAAGTCACACTGGAGGGTTCATATGCAAGTCTGGAATATGTACTCTTCTCCAATACTATACTTGGAGAAAGTGATTATTGAGGAAGAAAATTATGATCTTAGATATTTTTTTTGCAACATATACACTATGCATTTTCTAGAAGTTGTTCATATTTCCATTTACTCATTGTCTATAGAACTTGTCATTTTTTTTCATGAAAACAGCACAAGTTACAATATCAATGTTTTTAGTAATATTTATCCATTGTTAATGGAAATAACACGAAATTATCATGGTCATTGAAGTAGGTTTGAGCTCATAGTGAAGAGCAGGTTGTATTTTATTTTGTTAGAAAAACCAAAAGGCTTGTGATTGTGAATGGATAAAGTTCATGGAGGTAGATTTTAGATTATCTCTAAAAATTGGGGAAGAGGCTATAAAAACTTATATATATGAAGAAGAAACACTTATAGAGTATTTTACTGTAATATATATATTAAAAAGCATATCATAATAACTCCAACATAACCTTTTGACAACGAACCACATGTGAGGCCTGGACTGATTGTCATCTATATTAATATTTTTTTGGAACTTGGGATGTGGTGTAGCACCAATTCACATAGACATGTTACCTTTCTCTAACATTTATTGGGATGTGATTATTAATATAAAATAGAGTTTAGTTTTTACAATTTTATTAGAAGGTGTTGTTTGAAGTCTTAATGAAATCAATTATGCTTTGATAATAACGAGTCAAGGAGTTAATTTTGGTGTTAGCTAGATTTCATTAAAATCAGTTGATTTTGGTGTTAGTAGTGATTAGATGTTACAAACATGCATATTAAATTTCAAGCACAATGTTGAATGTAACACAATTTAGTTAATAGTTAACTAAATATGAATTTAAAAATATATATATTAAACTTTGGAGGAAGATAATGTTTTTAATGGGGATTTAGCTATATAAATTGGAATCCATACAAATTTTCACATAAGTAAATTTGGTGGCTTCTGTGGTCTTCTCGTTTTCTAGTATACTTTATATCTCTCTTGTGGGTGTGATTTGCTTTGCTTTAAATTAGTTTGCTCTGGGTGAAAAAAATGCTAGTGGGCGACCTTATCATTAAATGCTTGCGTAGCATGCCGAGAACTGGTAAGTTAGTAGCCGAGGGGCCAACACATCCTACTTCATGTGTGACCTGTAGCTAGAGAATCATCCAGGGATATTATCCTCATCCTGTATAATACAAATAAGTGTTGCCATCTGAATTTTTCCATCTTGAAGATCTCTGATTCAAGATTAGATTGTACAAAGATTTTTCCTGCTTCATGAAGGACTTACCATATCCAATCTGATTGGATTTTTCTTGCCGCCTCTAGAATAAGTGTTGCCATCTAGAATTTACAATTCCTTGGACCTATTATAAATAGTGGGCAGTGAATATTGTTCTAATCGGCCATTCTCGGTGTACATATGAAGTGAATATTGTTCTAATTGGCCATTCTCGGTGTGCAGATGCTTGTCTTCATGGGACATCTCACTACTGAATTGGATTTGTATAAATCCGGTCAGCCCAGCCTTACAGATAGGTAAGCATAGCTATTTTATAAGGTGGTGTGAACAAACTATTTTTTTAAATTAAACAAGCTATTTCAGGTTCAGATTATTATTTAGATTTACAAATCAACTTAAATCTACCAAAGAGTCCTCAAACGTTGGCTATTTTAAACAGTTATTTTATGTTCAGATTACTATTTATATTTACAAATGCAACTTAAATACCAAAGAGTCTTCAAACGCTTCCCAGATTGAAGGCATGCCCATGGGCCATGTTCATGGCCGTTCTGTTGTTTCGTCCTCTTCTACAATGGTTGTATATCTCGTCCTCAGGCCAATTTCAGTTTCTCTGAAAATCCTACGGCATTGTCATCGATTAGTAGGTTTAATAATTCATAGCATACATAATTTCAAAACAATTGCTTCTACTTAAATACATCAAGAGTAGAGGCATAATATTTAACAACCTTCGAAAACTTTCTCTTTGATATATGTGAAAGCAGAGAAGCAGAATATACAAATTGGTATGGGCCCTTGTAATATTTCTTCTTAATGAAACCCCAGGAGTTATACATTCATAGGGATCTTCTGCTTGAGGGATTGAATAAATACATATAATGTTGTCACGGTACTAGGAGGCATATAACTTCTATTGGATTTATTTATACCAGGGTACCAATTTATCAATTATAAATAGCTAAAACTTTATGATACACAATGTCCAATTTCCAAGGAGCAAAAGATACTTTCATACTTACTTTCCATTACAATCATGTAAGTTGTTTGCGGTGAATGTAACACTTCTTTAATGATGAGAAATGGAGGCTGCACTGATACCAAGCTGGAAACTATACAAATTTCCACATCATTCATTGTCATTAACTCTACAGAAACTGAAAACAGAATATAGGATGCGTTCTCTCCCAAAATCGGGCTCGCTCTTACAGATCCTTTGGTGAAAATTACATCGTGAAAAGATTTCACTCCATTTACATAATTTCTTACTTCTTCGTTTGAATCCACGTGCTTTCCATTGTTTCCTTTATTATTATACTAGTGTGAAATCATATGGTTGCCTTAAATGCCACCTGCAACCTGGTATCATAGTTTGATGGGTCCTGCTGGTGTATTTCTGTTTATGGGGATTATCCTTGCATTCGAGAGAATTAGAGAGTGGCCGATGTATTGCTGTTATTTATTTCCATTGAGGATTTTTTATATCACATTGGCCATTACCACTTTCGAGTATGTCCCTGTATTGTTGTTATTTATGTCCATTGGTGGATTGTTTATATTATTTTGTTTAAGCAAATAACAAGCTCATATCTATATCTATATATATATATAATAGAAGTACTAAGACGATAAAAAGAAATTTAAGTAAAATTTTGGAGCGATGGTGAATGCTAGGGTTTCGCATAGGTTTCATTGTGTGGTAGTTTGTTGGTTTGTGGGTGGGGCTACGATCATTGACCGGTTCTGATTAGGACTGGTAAGTCTTTTTGAAGGGGAGCTAGGGTATTGGGGAAGTGGGGGAATCTTTTGGCATGGGATCTGATGTTATTTGTCAGTGAATCGGGGTAGGTTATGGCAATGGGATTAGTGGGTTCGGTGTCATTGGGTTTGGAGCTTTCGCAAAAGACCGATTTGTTTCTTTCGGAAGGTTTGGTTCTTTCTTCGAAACTTGTTGGTGGGTTTTCTGAGGCTTCTTTGACAACTCTGGGACAGGGTTTGGAACTATTTTCGGCACTGAATGAGGGTGGTTTTGGGTGCAGTGGTCCCGAGCCTAGGGCTCTCTTTCATGGGGACAGTTGGGGTTTGCATCAGAAGGAATACTTGGGGTCTGCCTCTAATGTTCCTTTCTCACCGTCGGAGGTACTCATTGATGTTGGGGTTTTTCCAGAGGCTGCAGTGATGGTGGGGGAATTTTTTTAGAGGGACGGAGGGGAGGACAGGGTTGTCGAGGATCCTGAACCACCACAGTATAATACCAGAACTCAAGGTTTTTCTAGGGAGGAGACCACAGAGAGGCAGAAGGTTGTGAGGGGGAAAAAGACCTCTACACACAAAGGTATGCAATGTGCTTAGGACCAGATTAGCTTGGATATCCTGGTGTTCGGGGAAGACATTGATATGGATAGAGTGGTGGAATTCTCTGAGTTGGTGGTGGTGGGCAGGGCACGGGGAAAACAGTTGGGGGCTGATTTTCTAAGGGATTGGGTTGCTACTACTTGGGGGAACAATATTTCAAGAACCCCTAGTATACGGCTTTTGGATAGGGTTTCGTTTTCTTTCTTATTCTCTTCCAAGGAAGATGTGACCTGGGTTTTGTCAAAAATCTAAAGCATGGCAGGGACACCAATTGTTCTTAGACGGTGGACTCCAAACTTTGATGCAAAGCGGAAGCGGGTGGATGTGCTACCCATCTGGGTACGTTTATCAGGCCTCCTATGCAGTATTGGAATCATGTTTGGTTTGCAGTCGTTGGGAACAAATTCGGCAACTACATTGAAGTGGATATGTCTTTTGAAGAGATTGGTCTCATGTCAGTGGCCAGGATTTTGGTGAGACTGGATCTTCAGTCGGGGTTACTTCAAGAGTTGAAAATAGAGACGGCGATTGGAGATTTTTTCCATCCTTTGGACTATGAAGGTATACCTTTCAGATGTCGTATGTGCCATATCTATGGGCACGGGGTTGCGGATTGTAAATTTTCGTTCAAGGGGAAGCTACGAGGATTTGAGGGTGATGAAATTCATGTTGAGACGAGGCGGTCGGATATGGCAACAGTGGTTGAGGGGGGAGCGTCAGTGGAGGCAACAAAGGTTCGTGGTACTGGAAAGGGCAGGAGGTGGACCAACATGGCTAATATAGGAATTATCCTGATATGAAAAGACGCAGGAATGTCTAAGGATCAAACGACAACAGAAAAGGCTAGCCCAAGGACACTGGTGTTGCCAGGTAAGTTGTCGTCTTTTAATTTAACGGTTGTCTCTCTTATAAACTCTTCTCCTCTGTTTCCATCTGAGGGATTGGGGGTTTCAGATACTTCTCCTTTGGGGCTCTCTGCTTGCCCTCTTTTGTCGAGTACAATTGCGGTTATTTGTAAGGTTCATATTGTCAGGGAGTATTACCCTCCTCCACTAATCACTCATGTGGCTTCTTCTGTGGGTTTGAAGGAGTCGGGTATTACTTGTGAATTATTGGTTTCTTCCCCTTTGAGTATTGAAGAGGTTGTAGGGACTTCTAGTCTTTCCTCATTTGGATTACCCATTGTTACGGAGTCTTCTTCCTCCTTACCTCTTTCCCCTCTAGACTTGAATGGGCCCCTTCCCCTCTTTTGTTCAAAGTCATCCTCTGGGAACTCGTCAACTGATGGGAGTAGGGTCCCATATACTTTGCGTAACAGGTCAATTTTAAATGAGGATAATTGTGTGGGTAGTGATGAGGTGTTGGGGGGTCGTGGTCTGGGGTCTTTACCTCATGCTCCTTTATCGGTCAGAGGTCGGGGGAGGAAGTCCCATCTATTTTTGGCACAAGATCGGGCCAGCATTGATTTGGCCTCGGGTAGAAAATCCTCCATTGAATGGGCGCTTAGAGAAAAGAAATCCCAAGGGGTTGTTTCCTTATGAAAATTATTTCCTTTAATTGTCGAGGGCTGGCGAACCCTTCAAAAAAATCGTCACTAAAAAGACCGGTAGAAGTTGTTTCTCCAGAGGTCATTTTTTTGCAAGAAACTTTGGGGATTAGTGAATCGATGGTGGTGGCTTTAGAATCTTTGTTGCCAAGATGGTATTTTGCCACGATGAATGCAAAGGGTCGCTCTGGGGGTCTGGCTATTGGATGGTTATTAAAGAAGTGCAATTGTGAGCAGGTTCGGGGATTTGAGCCGGGGATCGAACTTAATGTATTCTCTGCAGATTTGGGACGCTCGTTGGCACTAGTAAATGTCAATGGACCTTACTCCGATAGACAGAGATATTGGGTGTCCCTGGCACAATTCTCTTGGTTTTAAGATAGGGAGGTCATCATTGGTGGGGATATTAACTTCTCTTTGGGAGCGGCGGAGGTTTGGGGTCCTCATTCAAACTCAGATCCCTTGTCTAATTACTTTATTAATCTCTTGGATCAGTATGGGTTGCTAGATATCAAACTAATAAAACTTAAGCCGACTTGGAGGAACAAAAGGACCGGCGACGATCGGGTGGCCAAGTGAATGGATCGTTTCTTATTGGTGGAGGACCTTGTCGAGTCCTTGGTACTGGTTAGACAATGGGTTGCCAGTGGCGATGAATCGGACCACAATATGATTGTATTGGAGTTGAGAGGTAGGGGCAGGCGTGCTCCTAGTCCTTTTAAATTTTATGAGGGGTGGTTAAAGGATCTGGAATATCAAGCCTTGGTTCGTAGTATGTGGATCCCTATTGAACCTAATCTTCATAATCATGCAATTGTTCGTTTTTAGGAAAAATTGAAAAGGATTAAGCAGGAAACCATCTCTTGGGCACATGAGAAAAAAGTAAAAGAGGAATAGGAGTTAAAACACATTGAGCAGACCCTATTGGATTGGAAGGATGGAAATGGGAGGGGGTTTTGCTCCAGTGTCGAAAAAGAGGACTTGGTTAGGTTAGAATTAAGAAGGCGGGCACTACGAGCCGATAAAGAAGCATTGTGGCGACTAAATATTCGTGTTATTTGGCTTACTTGTGGGGATGAGAAGACCAAATTATTTCATTCTTATGCCAAAGGTAGGAAAATGAAAAATACAATTTGGGGACTACAACAAGGTGACAGACAAGTTATCAATTCTTTTGAAGGTCTGGCTACTTTGGGCATTGCACATTTTAGGGATCTTTTCAAGGCACGGGAGGGGACCTCCATAGCCGAAAGTGTTCAAGTTGTCAGGTTATTCCCTTGTTTTGTTGAGAAGGAAGAGAGATTGTCTTTAATGGAGGAGGTCTCGGAGAAGGAATTATTGGAAGTCTTACAATCTTTTCAAAAGGGTAAAAGTCCAGGTCCTATTGGCTAGCCTATAGAATTTTATTTGGGGTTCTATGATTTTTTGGGCAACAATGTTTTAAAAGTGGTGGAAGAATCAAGGATAAATAGTCATATTCATGAACCATTAAATTCAACCTTTATTTCTTTAATTCCTAAGACTGATAACCCCTCCTCCTTCGATGATTTCCGACCTATGTCTTTATGCAACTCTCTTTATAAGATTATCTCAAAAGTGATTAGCAGAAGACTAAAAGAAATACTTTCTAGAAATATTTCCAATGAACAGTTTGGTTTTCTGGCGGGCAGACAAATACATGAGGCTATTGGGGTTGCACGGGAAGGATTACATAGTATGAAAACAAGAAAAATCAAAGGGGTTGTTGTAAAAATTGATCTATCGAAAGCTTATGACAAAGTAAATTGGATTTATATCTTAATGTTGTTGATACACCTTGGGTTTGGGGTGGCCTTTACAAATTGGGTTATGGGCTGCCTTACAACAGTTTCCTTCTCCATTCTGATTAATGGTTCAGCCTCCTCATTTTTTCAAGTGGACAGGGGAGTTAGACAGGGGTGCCCCTTGTCTCCACTACCCTTTCTGTTGGTTGCAGAAAGTCTCAGTCGTTTTCTGATTGAGGCAAAATCTACAGGTACCTTCAGAGGGATAAAAATTTCTTTGGTTTTGCATATTTCCCATTTACTCTTCATTGATGATATCTTAATCTTCTTTGATGGTTCTAGAAGGGATAATGATAAACTTTTTGAAGGTCTAACTCTTTTTAAAAAGGCGACTGGCATGTTAATCAATGAACAAAAATCTAGTATTACCATTGCATCATTGGATAGGGAGGAGACTCAACATATTACTTCTAGGCTTCCCTTTCAGGTTATTGAACTGGATGTGGGTCTGAAATATCTTGGTTTTTAGTTAAAACCAAATGATTATAGGAAGACAAATTGGTCATGGCTCATCACAAAATTAGAAAAAAGACTAAAGGTTTGGAGTCATAAGTGGTATTCCAGGGCTATTTGTTTAGTTCTGATCAAATCGGTGTTGGAGGCTATCCCAGTCTATTGGATGTCCTTATATTGGATTCCAAAAGGTATTTTGGAAAAGGCGAGGATACTTTGCTTTACTTATCTGTGGCAGGGAAACAAGGATAAAAAGGTTATGCCATGGGTTAGGTGGGAGCGGATTGCAGTTATGATGGCTTTAGGGGGTTGTGGGTTGAGGAACATCTTTTTATTTTCCAAAGTTCTTGCTGCAAAATGCTCCTGGTGTTTGATAAAAACTTCTAGCCTCTCGACTAGAGTCGTATATCATAAATACATCTCTCCTCTTACTACTCTAGAATGGATACGGGACCCAAACAAAAATTCTTCTAGTATATCTATTATATGGAAAGTTGTGATAAAGGCATTTGATATAATTGGGAATAGCCTGGTATGAAGGGTCGGTTCTGGTAGGTTGGTTCTTCTTGGTTTGGATCTGTGGGCTGGTAGCAAGCGGGGACACCTTTTAAATGTTGGGACTCGTTAGACTAGAACATGGTGGTTTCTTCAATTTATCTCAGGTTGGGGACCCCACTCAAACTACAATTTGGCATCAAGGTTGGATGTTAGGGCGGAGGCTAGGACTCCTCAATGAGGATCTAATCCATTGGGACAGAGATTTACAAGCTCTAAGGGAAGCCTCTATTCGTCTGGTTGATAAAGTAGATGAATTACTTTGGGGTGGCGATGGGGGCAGAGAATATGCTCCTAGAGCGGGTTATATTAAATTAAGTGTGGATGTACAACTGAGAGAACCACTTTGGTGGTGGAGGAAGCTCTGGAAACAAAATTTCTCAGTGAAAGGGAAGCTTCTGGTTTGGTTGATTCTGGTGAACAAACTACCAACTTGGGATAATTTACAAAAGCGACAATTCAATGGTTCGGTTCGGTGCACTCTCTACAAAGAGCAATTGGAATTTGTGGATCATCTTTTCTTGCATTGTTCCTATGCCATGGAATTTTGGTCTATATCCAGGAATTTGAAAACTACACTCTAGCGCTAGCAGGGCAACTCATTTGAGGCAGTGTTGCAGGAGTGGTTGTGTACGTGGGGGAGTGATGAGAATAGGGCTTTTTCCTTTAATTCTAGCATGGGGAATCTGGATTGCTCGGAACAGAGTTATTTTCCATGATGAATACTTATCGACTGCCAGAGTTGTTTCCAATAGTATTGGGATCATGGATTCCTTGTTCTTCTCAGGTGGGGAGGGTCTCGAACATCCTAGATCTGTCAAGGAAGAAATATTTGACAAATCCAAGCCGTGGGGGTATTTTGACATCGCAGCTTCAGCCAATCATCACTTGTGTGGAGGGGGTGGATGCCTCTATATGTCCAGTTCACATTATTACACACTCAAAGCGGGATTGGGGGCAAGCATAAACAATTACTCAGAATCCATGGCTTTAAAACTCTTATTATTATTTGTTGTGGAGTAGGGTTTTCATACTTTACAAGTTTTTGGTGATTCCTCAATAATCATCAACTGGGCAAATGGTGTCCACAGATGCCACATATCTCATCTTGTTCTGATATTAGAGGATGTGATTCATATAAAAAAATTATTTGACTCCATTTATTTTACATATATTTACAGGGAGCGAAACCAGTTGGCGGACGGGATTTCCAAAGAAGCCACACAACTAGCATTTGGACAATGGTATATTGAAGAATAGACAGCATTGGGAACCCGTGGCTTCTATCATAGGCCTTTTCACGAAATTCAAGATAATTGAACAATTTGGCACTTTTTTTAGGGGACAAAACTTATTGTGTAAATATTGGGTTGTATGTAAGTTTCATTATACTTTATTGTTCACCGGTGGGATACACCCACATTTTTGGGGCAAAATTTAGTAGAATTTTTTCTTTGGGACTGAATATGTGAAATTCGATAAGGATTTTTATATTGGATGTAATGATGTCTTATGTATGCATCAATAGATCAGGACTACAAACTTTCTGGATAATATATACAAGGTTATTACTAATGGCTTGTATATATCTGTGTATGTATGTAATTTTGTTATAATATAATGAAATTATGAATTTTTCCGAGGAAAAAATAAATAAATTTAAGTGCAAATTATTGTTTTTTTTTTATTTAAGGTTATATA
>ML798261.1:269934-301595 GCA_009831015.1 Picea engelmannii | reverse complement strand
GAAAGAACAAACATCTAATCCATCGAGATGGATTCCTAAGGCCTCTCAGGAGTAGGAAGAGGGGTGTATAAGCCTTTCTTCTTGATGGTTGGCTTGGCAATGGCACATGCAATGCAAGATCTGATATACTTGTTGACGTCATGTTGAATTTTTGGACAATACAAATGTTTCTATAGAACGACCACAATTTTCTCCATGCCAAAATGTCCTGCCATATGACTGTAGTGAGCCTCCCAAATCATCTTTGCATACTCACTTGCAGGAACACAAAGATGGCCCAGATGGCATAACAGTCCATCCTGAATGTGAAAAATAGTGACATTTGTGCTTGTACCCAAGAGCTGATAGGTGGTGGCGAAGTTAGGTTCTCACTGATAAATTTGTGGCCACTTAGATGCCACATGCCTATAGGAATGGAGCACAGTGGTGAGTGAAACCATGGGAGGTCGACTGAGGCAATCGACGACATGATTTGTGCTCCATGTCTTATAATTGATGTTGATATGGAACTGTTGCAGGTATGTGGACCACTTTTGATGGCGAACGTTCTGCAACTTCCCTTTTGTTTGTATGAATTGTAGAGGCTTATAATCAGTGTGGATGATTGTCTCCTTGTCCAGAATGTAATGTTTCCATTGACAGTAGGCTTGCACCATAGAATGCATTTCCTTCTCATAGGTGGGATATTCCCAGAAGGTATCTAAGAGTGTCTCATTATGGTATGCTACTGGATGACCATGCTATGTGAGAACTACGCCTACATCATACTTGGATGCATCAATATCAATATCGAATGGTTGTTGTATAGTGGGTAAGGAGAGTATTGGAGCTGAGCACAAGTGATGTTTCAGATCATCGAATTCTCATTGTTGTGCTTTCCCCCATGCAAACTTTTCCCTGCCACCGCCCTTGGTCACTTGGCTGAGGTCCCATGCAATATGGGAGAATCCCAACACGAACCGTCGGTAGAAGTTGGCAAGTCCCAAGAAGCTCTGAAGCTTGGTTAGTGTGGTTAGGGCTGGCCAATCAAGATGACTTGGATCTTAGTTGGATCCACATGTACCCCATTCTCATCAACAATGTAGCTCAAGTATTGGACCCTGTTCATGCCAAAGGATCATTTTTCCAAGTTGGCATATAGCTTGTGCTATCATAGAGTGCTCAAAACCTATTGAATATGCTGCATGTGATCCTCCCAATTTCTGCTGAATATGAGGATGTCATCCAGATATACCACCACAAAAGAGTTGGTGAAGGGTCTCAATACATCATCCATCAACCTCGTGAAAGTGGTTGGTGCATTTGTTAAGCCAAAGGGCATGACCAGTCATTCAAAGAGACCTTCTTTATATTCGAAATATTTCTTCCATACATTAGTCAGTTTGATGGGAACTTGGTGGTAGCTAGACTTTAGGTCAATCTTACAGAAGAAATTTTCCCCCTTGAGTTGGTCAAGAAGGTCATCAATTTGGGGAATTGGGTACCAGTTCCTGACTGTGATTTTGTTTAATGCTTTGTAATCAATGAAAAGCCTCTAGGTCTCGTCTTTCTTCTGCACCAGTACAATTAGGCTTCCGCAAGGGGAGGAGCTGGGTATGATGTTCCCATTTTGAAGAAACTCTTGGATATGCTTCTTGATTTCATCATTTTCCATCAATGAGCGATGATAAACTAGTCCATTAGGAAGAGGTGCATTGGGGGTTAGATCAATTGGATGCTTGAATTGGAAGTGCGTCAGTACCCCGGTGGGTGAGAAGAATATGTCTATGTACTCTTCCACGATCTTGTTCACTTGCTTCTGCTGCAAAGAGAGGCTCTGTGTATAGGCCACAAATGTGGCGGCACCCTTCTGCTTACTGTGAGTATGGATCACAAAGAAAATAAAGTTCCCAGTCTATGAAATGACCTTACTGCATTTCTTAGTAGAGATTAAATAAATAACGGTAGGCGACACTACCTCTAGTATCTTGTACAATTGTCTACCCAAAGTAATAATAACATTGTGGGGTCTAGACTCATACACAACATGTCGCTTCCATAAATATGGATGTCCTAAAAGAACATCAAAAAATTTAAGGGGAACAATATCACACAATACCTCATCTTTGAAGGGCTTGATTTCGTAGGGCAGAGGACACTGTTGGATGACGCATATATCTCTTCCTTGGTGAAGCCAACCGATGGTGTAGGGTTGTGGGTGCAGTGTCATTGGTAGGTCCATCCGCTTGACGATTTTTTCTGAGATAAATTCCTTCTAACTATTTCTATTGATAATGAAATGAAGTGGAGCCCCCTTTACCCACATCTGTGAGTGAAAGAGGCGTTTCCCTTCCTCTAGTTCTTCTATTTTTCTTGGCTGGAATTTGATGGTAGCGACATTGGTGCTAGGTTTGACATCGATATTCTGCTTCCCTCCTTTTGTATTTTATTCAGATTTAAAATCTGCCTCTGACTCAGAAGATTTCAGCTCAACCACTAATGACTACTTGGAGCGACATTCTTTGGTGTTGTGCCAAGGGATTTTATGGTACTCACACTACTTTCCTGTATCCTTCGAATTCTCATTACCGTTATTGTGTGGTAGATTGGACTGGTTGTCCTGAGAGTGACCATATTTGATCTGACCCTTGCTTTGTGTGTTGGGTCCACCGTTTCCCTACTTCGTCTGTGAGGAGTTTGCATATCCAAACTCTCACCTCTTCTGCTTAAAGTTCTGCTCAATCTTGACAACATATCTGTAAGCTGCACCTAATGATGTGATGTCCCGAAACTCCATTTCTGTTTGAATGTATCTATGAAGAAAATCATGGTATTTGAGCACCAGATGTCGTTCAGAGTCTTTGCTACCCAATTTGGTGCGCAGGGTATGGAAAATATTGGTGAAATCTGGTACTGTCTGGTCCCTTTCCTGACACAGCATGGTCCATCTTGTGTACTAGTCTTCATAACATCTAATAGGGTAGTACTGTGATTTAATGGAATCCATGAAGGAATCACATGCGGGGGAGACCGAAAATATTGTAGATTCCTCTATGACCCTTTTATCAAATTAAGTATCCCACCAGTCCTTAACATGGGGGACGACCTTGAGGAGTGCAAAAGTAATATTTTCCCTGTCAGAAAAATTGTGAACCAAAAAGTACCCTTCGAGCAGATTCAACCATTTATCTATAGAATCCACATACATTAGTCCTTCAAATAATGGTATATAAAAATTTACTTGTACCTTGAAGGGGGTTGCATGGCTGCTTGATGAAGATGTGTCTCCTGTGGGAAGCCGCCGAAGGATCTTTGCAAAGTTGTCCATCATTTCATTCATTTGTCGCGCAAGGGATTCCGCGAGTAACATTTTAAAAGGATATCCTACTCCATCATATTTCTTATCATTCCCCATGGGTTGTTTTTGGGCTCAACGCGATCGATCTTGCAAAGGATCGTCTGGTTCCGGTCCCAACTTCTTATACACGGATCTTGTCAGGGACATGCAAGAGAAAAAAAATAAATGAAGAGAAGACTACTCTGATACCACTGATCCGGATTTATGAGTGGAACAGACAATAACACAAAGATACATATAAAAACAACAAATATCCAGTGAATAATAACTTCTATTGAATAAATAAAATAGGATGAAACTGTAAAACTGCAGCACTGAAAATAACTTGCTCCAATGGTGGTAGCTATCTCTGAGAAGAGATGTGGCTACTACACGTATTCGTCTAAGTAGAATGATTACAATGAAGATCCATAGGCATTTCTAAGATTACTCATGAATTCCAAAACCCTAGCATCCAAAAACCTAACCCTAGGATATGAAACACCAAAAGTTATGTGGGCCCCGATGGGTAAGTTGGTACCTCAACTTCCTGGGGTTGTAACTTTTGCATACGGCCTCCGTTTTAGGCGTGTGATAGTTTGTTGAAAATGTATTTTCGAGAAATACACATTATGCCACTAAAATTTGACTCTATCTAAATTTTGACTATGGAAAGCCAAAAAAACACTTTTTAGGGCCCCAAAACAACCCTGGAAATACAAAAAGATGTACTGACATGAAAACTTCCAAAACAAGCCAGTTGGATTAGGTGGAAACACACCAATATCCATCTGGCAGTTGTTTGGGGATTCAGAAATCCCTTAAAGTGTAGAACCCACAATTACAAAGAATTATAGAAGAACATGTTGAACTAAAACTGTCAAAAGGATCCAGTTAGAATAGGTGGGTGGCCACCAATATCCAGCTGGATCACCTCCAATGGATAAAATACGCAAAATGCTACCGTATCAGAGAGAGTGTCTTATTGGAAAAAAAACCTCTACATAATTACACAAGAAGATATAACACATGACATAAAATGGCATCCTAACATATCTATAAGAAACACAGTCTAAAGGGGAGGAATAATAGATCTAAAAGATACAGAACACAATAAATTGTCAGAAGTAATTACATGGTGTTTATCAAAGAGGTATCTATTTTTTCTCTGAAGGTTCTTTCATAAAACAAAGATTTTACTTTCACATAATAAGAGTAATATGTATGTGCTCCAACAAAAACACTGTAATGAGTACAATTCACTTTTTTGGTAGAACTATGAAATGTTGGAATGTATCCCTTTAATTTATGAAATGAAAAAACAAAACTAATATTCAATATTCAATATTCTAATCATGAAGAAGAAGGAGGTAAAGTTGTTATTGAATATTATAATAATGAATAAGAAGGAGGTAAAAGATAAAATATAAGAGATGAGACATTATTATGCACAAACAAAACTCTATTGAATAATTGAATTATTTACAATATATTGTGACTCCATTATATACAGGTCACAAGTTGTTATTAAATCCGGTTTATTCCCATTATAAAAGGAGAGGTTGAGAGAATATCTCAAGTACACACAAAACTAGGAGAATAAGTTGGACAATATCTCTCACAACCAACTTGTTACACAATATTTTGTTGCAATTGGCGATATTCACTTATCCTCTATCATTCAGAGCATACAAGCTATGATTGTTGAAGAAGAACCTTACTTTGAGAGAAGACAAACATACAGAAGGGGTTAAACATGTTATCAGGGCCTTAAAAGCCTTAGTTTAAGAGAGTGTCACATCTTGCATCAATGCAGGGTGCAAAACCCTCAAGTGTCACATGTTGCACCACCGCAGGGTGTGACATTGTCTCAGGTTGTTCCACAACAAGGTGCGACACTACTTAAAAGGGGGAAAATGATGAAATTTGAGAAGATTCTAGAAGAGAATATTCAAGATGAGGTGTCCTTTGATCAGTTTGGATCCCACCCATACTCATGATATAAGGGGATCCTAACCTCTCATCCTAACCTCCTCACCCTTTTCCTCTTTAATCTATAAAAGGATGTTTCCCTCATGAGGAAAAATTAATAGTGAATGGAGAATAATGATTGATAGCTTTTCTTCTGGTTTGTTATTAGAGGATTGTTAGTAATTATTTGGCTTTGAGGGATTCAATCTTAGATAAAGGAGTCAGTTGATGGTGATGGATTTCATGGATGCATTGTGGGTATTGGAGTAGTGAGCTTGTTGGAAGGAGCTTCACAACATCAAGGTGACTTTGGTTGTAATCTCTTTTCATTATCATTAATAAAATAATATAGTTTCTTTCCCACAAAGGTTGTTTATGTTTGAATATCTTTGTTGTATTATCCTTGATCATTTGCATAGGTTTCATCAAAATATACTATTGTTTCTTTCACTCTTGTTGGCTTGTGTCTTCTTATAGGTTATCATTCACAAGTCTTAGAACAGAGCTGGAAACTGCGACTAGCGAGTGTTGACGCCAAAAAAGTGCAACATGGATCCCTTCCAGCAAATAGGTTGCAATGCCTTATTATTTATATATAATTAATAATATACTAGATAGGTTGGACCCCATATGTAAATGATGATGAAGGATGCCTCTCCTTTTTATGTGCTCATGTCTATTTTTGAAAAAATGACTCTACAATTTAAAAAATTCGAAACCACTTTCCAAGAAAAATGGGAAAATGATAGGTTTATTGACGATTTAATTCAAAGGGAAGAGATGTTGTTTTAATTAGAATCTTGGTTTATTTTTCTGCACACATATTTTTATTGTTGATTTAAACTCCAAGCATTGGATATATTTGGATATGGAATATTGCACTTATGAATTATTGTGATTATCATGGTCATTGGTTAATTTTGAAGGGTGGCAATGATTCCCTAGCAATGAATGTGGGACATATGATATGCCTTGTTCTAAGTGTTAAGAGTGCACATAGAACTCAAATTTTTTATGGAAGGTGGTAAACTCAACTTTTTATTGAATTGTTGTTTGATAACTATAATGGATTATGTGTTGGAGGTGTTGGTACACTCGTACTGTGCTATGGTTGATGGAGTTAATGTAATATACAACGTGCAATTAATTCACATCTCTATAACCCTACATCAAGGTTTCCACCCTCACTTGGTTTTCATTTGGTTGATTACTTGGTTGATGCTGCCTCCATTTTTCTTGGCCTTGGAAGAAATAATCATGTTTGTGGTTTTCCCTAGAATTCTACATACATGTATGATAGCTCTCACCTCTCCATTCATGAAAAATAACTCTGCTTGGAATAAAGTCATGAGGTTGGCTCTTGCATTTTCTTACAGATAATGTTTTTTCCGAAGTTTAATACATGTGGGTATCAACTGTGTAATGGAATTTAAAGTGGAGGTTTTCACTGTTAGTATTCAAGTGTTTCAAGTTGATGATAGTGTTCAAACTCCTTTTTGTTCAGATTATGTGATTTCTTAATGCTCAGAATGAATACTGCTCTGTGATATAATTGTTGGAAAATTTTATGGCAAGTGTTTGGGTTTCACTCGTCTCTGGTCATTAAAATTCAAGGGTTTCTCTGAGAGATAAAAAAATGGTTGTTTGCTGAGTGCCATTACCTAATATTGGAAGATTGGTAGCTCCTTCAAACTATCTGTCAATTGTTTGTATATGTATGAATACATTTTCCTTATGGCTGCCATGAGAGGTCTATGGAAAATCAATGTTAAGAGATGGTTAAATATTTTTTTAGGAATAGTCCCTTTGTGAAGGTTTCAGTTTTGCGTTCACCCATACCTCTATTCTTTCATTAATGTATGGCATTTAAGGGGTTCGAATTTTGGTCTTGATGTACGAGTGATTGATCCAGCAATAGGAAAATTTGTTATTTGCACTAAATATTGGTTCGTTGTTTGATTATCCACGAGGGTTTTTGGGCGATTTTGAAAACTATATGATGATAAAATAAAAGAGCACCAGTTGCACATGGGTTTCAAACCCAGTCTGTTACACAACAAATATTGGAAGTGGTAATACCAACCTTGTATGTTGAAGAGTGGTTGGATTATGTTGTGTTCCATCACGCACTTGATGTGGTATTTTTTTAGTTATTGGAATGATTATGTGGAAAGTCTATTATTAAAATAAATCTGTGAATAAAAATAAGGAGTGCACAATGGATAGTCTTGGAGATTTCACGGTGTTTTGAAACAACAATGTGTTGGATTTGACTTACTAAACAAAGACAAGTTTTGGAAATTGTTTTATTGATGGAAATGGAATTTGTTTTGGGTATCATCACATATAATAGAACAATAATTGTTTTTCCCTCTCATTATATCATTTTTCACTCACTATGTTCCCCCCATCCTCCAAAATACATTAAAACACTCTTTGTTATGTTATTATGAATTTAAAATTCTTTATGAAAAGAAAAGGGATTAATATAAAAGTTGGTTGATGACTGATGTTTGAAGGTTGGATATAGAAACAGTTTCTGTTACTTCTGCATTTGCTTGAACAATATTCTTTTATCTTGTCCCATACATGCTACCATTTTTCGCACACTATAAAATCCTCATCTTCCCAATATCCCTACCACTCCCTGTTGAAATGGCAATTGATTGATGAAGTTTTAAGGTGTTAATGGATGGATTTCATGTGTTTCTATGGTGAATAATAGAGCCAAACTTTTGATTTTATTTATGTAGATTTTTATGCATGGATTGTTAGGAGTTTTTCATGACATGTTGGAATATTGCTTCAGGATGAGCTTCTTTAGTAGAGGTAGTAATGGCAGAGGTAATAGAGGAAAAGGAAATTGGCAGAGGGGTCATAGAAGGCCTTGATTATCAATACATTTTGATGTTGATCCACATGAATTAAACCAACTCTTTCAAGCTGTATTCTTTAACCTAGTTGGCCACGGGATCCTCCAGCCCCGACCTGAGAGACCGCCCTTCTAGCCACATCAAAAATTTTCTGGTATCTGCGTTCCCCCTCATGTGTCTATGCAACCAGAACCACCTGCCAATGTTGGTTGGTAAGAGATTGTCCATCTTCCTGCTGTTCATCACCATGGTTGGCCTACTGCTTCTTTACCATTACCCCCTCCACCACCACCAAAGAATCTAATTTTCCAAGTTGATCATGTTGTCTCACCTGTGTAGTCATCTCATTCTAGTAAGAGGTTAAAAACCGATGTTTCCAAGCCTGTGCAAGATAAAGGAAAAGGAGTGGCCATTGCCTCCAAATCATCCAAAGAGTCCTCTGAATCTGTGTCTTCGCGTCTTCATCTTAAGGATGATTGTTATCACGTTATCAGTGAAGTCCAACCTCAAGGTTCCAATCAACCTAAGGTTGCCACAGAAAGGTCAAAATGGGATAGTAGTGAGAAGAGGCAAAATGCCTCTCACAGTAAATATGGTTTTTAATGATGATTTGTGTTATTTTCTATTGAGGACAATATTTTTACTTTGACAATGTTTTGGACAACAAGCATATATTTAGGCATTTTTTTGGACAACATGGATATAATGCTATTTTTTGGATATTGTCATGTTATATTTTGCTGATATTTAATTATTTGGTCATAAATATGAGCACGAGAGTTACAAGGAGAGTGTTTGAATCAAATGATTGGGGTTTTATATTTCATATTTGATGATTATTGAAATAAATGAATGGGAGTCACAAGGGGTCCCACCTATTTAGTTATTATTTAATTAGACCCTTACTTATATATATTATTATTATTTTGTCTCAACTAATTAGTTAAGCTAGTTAAGCTTAACCAAAAATGTAGTTGAACTACCATAACCTATTGATAAGGAATAAAATCTCAATGAAAGGAAGAGGCAAGGAGAAAAACATAGAAGGAGAACTTCGGTCACAAGGTTTTCTCTATACTAGTGAGATACTTTCATCTTTCATTCATTCCGAGTTTACTAGAAGGCTTAACCATCTTGATGACAACAGGGTCTTATTGAAGGCAACATGATTCAAAACTGGATCATACATTTCAACATCTTGTTTTAAAGGTGTATGATTTATCTTTGGAAGTCTGTGTGTTCTTGTCTATTTATAAATTAAATTTTATATCTCATAAAGAATATTTTGCAGAGTCAAGTGACAACATTTTGTGGCAAGCTGATCCATATCTTTAGCTTCAGTTTTCTTTTGTTGTTAGAGTATTTTTGTATGGTTCCCATTGGAGGCTACTAAATTTGACTTTGGTCCCTATCCTCACAGGGGTTTATAAAGAGAATTCGGTCTTGTATCTCAGAATGAAATCAATATAAAAATCAATTTTCTGATTTCCCTCTCACATATGTATTTTGATGATCTGGTTCATTTTTTTCTTTTATCTCCATGTACACACTCATGCAATTTTTGTTTAAGTTTATTTCTTTTCTTCACAGTTACATAAAATATATAAAATAAAGCAGCCTTGGTCCCTTGTACTTAATACCTACGAATTAAGTGATTGTTTTTCTTTGGCTATAAACCCCGGGTGACATTCCCAACTATCTTGCCTTAGCTCGACAAGATCTGAAAATGCTTGAGTAAGGTTCTCCATACCTTTTCCTCAACAACGAGGAAAAACGTCGATTAAAAGGTGTGAGCTCTTGCTAGCTAGTATTTTTTAATTACATAAACCTAGGGAAGGTTACATATTTTGGCATGTTTTGTTCTAGTCTTGGTTTCCGAGTCTAGGGAGATCAGTCTATGTCCGCATAAACTGATTTGTCCAACAACACAACTACATATACAACATCCTCCTAAATAATGTAATCACACAACTTACTAGAGATAAACTCTACATTACAATAAACATTAAAATAACACACCACAATCTTAATAGTATGATGAATAATTCCACATTAAGTGTTAAGTACAAGACAAGTAGGATTTAATTACTCCAACACCCTCCCTTAACGAGTACTTGTCTTGATATCTAACAAGTATGGTCTTCATCAACATTATTTAACCATTTTGAAATATTACAAGATACTAACTCCATCAATTTGTATCTTAAACCTCGCAAAGGTGTAGCTCCCGAGTTGAATTCTCGAGTTCCCTCCATGAACTCCTGAATCATGGAACTCCCGAAGTCAATTACTGGACAACAACTCACACACCTATCATGTAACCTTATTAGTAGACCACTCACATGTCTTCAACAAATAATGAGGGACAGTTCCCTAGATCCACAACTTCTGAACTAATTGGACAACCATCCATACTAAGATTTTACCTGCACTTGATCCATTTTTGAAATACAATTGCTTCAGACCAGATAATCAATTTGACTACAACTATTTAATAATTGGCCATCCTATGGACATACTTCCATCCAAGGAAACACCTAGGTACCCAACCATGGTGCTCACAATATTTGTAGGAAAATATTTTGTATACGGGGTGTACCTGAATCAATCTTACACCATGGGGTGAGTGCAAGCTAATGATCGTCTCTCATGATGCGTTAGTGGCAATGCAAAGTTGGAAAACAATAATTTTTTAACTTGGAGGGATTATTCAAGGTACTTTTACAATGAATTTGAATATGTTTTAAGAAGTTGAAATGTAAGAAATTGAATCAGCGTTCGAATATACAACTTTTATTCATAGAAATTGTGAACAACTATGTCAACTTTTATTTTTTTTAACAATGGTATCTTATTTATCCAACAAATTATAAGGTATATGTTTTTGTTCATGTAGGTGTTGAGTACCTAAACAATGGAATTTCATTCCAAAAACTTGTATACTTGTAGAGAACTTATTTTACTTGTGTCATGTATTTTTTGGAAATTTATAATATTAATTTTAATATTTTTTAAATTTTTATCAAAGTCAACATATCCTTGAAATTACAATGTCTTTTGTTCATGCAGGATAAGAGGGTGTTAAAATGATCAAAACAATTTCTTTTTTTTAGATCGTAGATATTGGTCTCCTCTAATGCCACATATAACTCATTCGAGAAATGGTTAAGCCGATAAAAAAATATAGCAGAAATAAGAGAGGTATGTATTCTAGGATTTTGATATATGCAAAGATAAAAATATATTAAAAATAGTAAACAATATATATATATATATATATATATATATATATATATATATATATATATATATATATGGAATCTGCATAGTTGACTCTATCTATGTCTGTAGTTTGATCAACAACTGAATTGTTTATCATATAGAAAAATAATGTCAAACACAGAGATATAGAAAGATATTCACAAAAATAAAGGTTTCTATCAATTTGCAGACTGAACACTAAGTTTGTTAGCACGTACCTAAATATAAGGAAACCAACTCAACACACACGTTGTTAATCCCATCCAAAAAAAATTGAATTCAAAATAACACACACGCGTTCTTAAGAGTGCACACACGCTCTAGGAACGTGCACACATTCCTAAGAGCGCACACACATTCTTATAAGTTATTTGTTCTTTGTCATTCCCCTCTCTCTTTCTCTCTCCTACATCTACCCCTCCTCTCTGTCTCCCTCTTGTTGTGTATGTGTTATATTCTTTGCATGTGTGTGTGTGGGTGCATCATATTCGACAACTGCGTATGACGATCCCAACTTCCTTCACCCTTTGAGTTGTGTGCGCCGAACTCTTTCCTGGGGGGGGCAGGTTTGGCCCCCTCTGGTTATGTGCAGTGCCCCAAAATTGTTTTTTGGGTGGTTTTTGCTATTTTAATAGATTTTTCTATTTTTAGTGGTTTTCCAAGTTAATCCCGGATTAAGGGATTAGGGTTTTGGTAGCTACGAAATACCTAATACATTGTATATATTGTATGGTGAATGGTGAAATTAATACAATGAAAAGTTGAAAGGTGTGGCACCAAGGAAGGATGGTTTTATCCTGGTTAAGGGTTTCCAGTGTACTATGTGTATGAGCCATTGATTAATTTCTATTTTTCTTAAGAATATGTATGCATTGATTTACTTAACAGGTTTCAAACTTACATGTGGTATCATAGCTCATTTTTGGCTTCAGAGGGACACCTTTGTTGTTGAGGGTTTGGCTCATTCTTGATAGATCAATTTTATCTTGGGTCTGTGATAAACCTGGGTTTAGTGGAATATTTTGCAGTGGTGATTCGAGTGTATAAAGAGGAATGGTGAGCTCTTTTAGAATCGAGATAGAGAAGTTCAATGGTAAAAAATTTGAGCTATGGAAGCTCAAGATGGGGGACCTTCTTGTAGACAAAGAACAATGGATCATTGTGGATCCTGGTACACTTCCTACTGGTACGCATCCTATGGCACACAATCGACTGGTACACAAACTACTAGTACACCACCTACTGGTATGTCGAAGGAAGAATGGGAGAAGTTGGACAAAAGAGAAAGGACTACTATTTAACTCTACCTGGCAGATTCAGTGTTGTTGAATGTCTTGGGAGAATCTACAACCAAGAAACTATGGGATAAGTTAGGGAATTTGTATCAATCAAAGTCCCCGGTGAACAAGTTGTTTCTTCGAAAGAAGTTGTATCATCTTAGGATGGAAGATGGAGATTCTGTGACAGAACATCTAAATGCCTTTAATACTATGGTAAGTCAACTCGTATCTGTTAATATTATGATTGCAGAAGAAGATAAGTGTATTACTTTGTTATGTTCTTTGCCATACTTTTGAGATAATATGGTTGTAGCAATTGGTAGTACCAATCAATCTACATTGAAGTATGAGGATGTAGTTGTATCATTGTTATCTGAAGAGATGAGGTAGAAAATCATGGATAGTTAGAGCATAGATTATTTATTTGTAAGAGGCTATACCCAAGACAGGAATCCTGGTAAGTCTTTGGGAGGGAGATCTAAATCTACAGGTAGATCTAAGTCTCCAGGAAAATATTTGAGGAAATTCTAGAAGTGTGGTAAAACATGGAATTATAAGAAAGATTGCAAGTCTAAGAAGGTTGATAAACCAAAGGGATATGATAATACCTCTTCCACAGACGCGAAAACCTCCACCGAAGAAGGAGGTGTTGTTTACCTAACATATCTAAGTACACATGCAGACCGTGGTGTATGGTTAATTGACTCAGGTGCGTCATATCACATGACTCCTCACGGGGAGTGGTTATGTGAATATGAAAAATATGATGGTGGTGATGTATTCCTAGGAGATGAATCAACAACCAAAATCATGGGACGTGGAAGGGTTAAGTTGTTGCTAAAATATGGAAGGATTGGAACTCTCCCTGGGGTTCTGTACATTCCACAACTAGCCAGGATACTAATATCTGTAAGCAAGTTGGATGATGCAGGAGTGGATACTGTATTGGGAAAGGGAACTTGCAAGATGGTAAGAGGGGAAATGGTATTGATTAGGAGAGTTCGGTGTGGAACTCTGTACAAGTTGTTGGGAAGAAATTATACTAATGGGTGTAACAGTTGTGTTGTCCTTGAGTAGAGAAATAAAGAAGACAAGACCAATATTGTCCCTTGAAAGAAGACCATGCTGTGGCATGAAAGACTGGGGCATATTGGAGAAAAGGGACTTCGAACACTACACGGTAAAGGTATGGTTGAAGGTATGTCTAATTTCACTCTGGATTTTGTCTTCTGTGAACATTTCATATATGGTAAACAAAATCAAGTAAGATTTCCATATGGTGCTACAAGAGCAAAGGGGATCTTAGAGTTGATACACAGTGATGTGTTTGGACCTGTGACTATTCCATCACTAGGTAAATCTATGTATTATGTTTCATTCATAGATGATTTCTCAAGGAACACATGGATTTATTTTCTTAGTAAGAAATCTGAGGTATTTGATAAATTTAAAGAGTTTAAGGCTCTGGTAGAAAATGAGACAGAGAAGAAAATAAAGGTATTGAGGACAGATAATGGTGGAGAATTCTACGGAAATGAATTTGAAGAATTTTGTAAGAAGTGTGCTATATCAAGGCAGAAGACTAATCCATACACATTTCAGAAGAATGGAGTTGCAGAAAGGATGAATAGGAAACTGATGGAAAAATCAAGGAGCATGCTTAGTGGTACCAAGTTAGGATAGGAATTCTGGGCAGAGGCATTGGGTACAACATGTTACCTGGTCAATTGATCACCCTCATCAACGCTGGATGATAAAACTTGACACAAGGTATGGACTGGTAAGACACCCTCTCTTGAACATCTCAGAGTGTTTGGTTGTGATGCTTATGTACATGTTCTAAAGGAAAATAGGAGTAAGTTGGATAATAAAGCTGAAAATTTTATCTTTATGGGTTATAAAGATGGTGTGAAAGGTTATAAGATTTGGAACCCAAAAACAAAGAATATTGTTTACAGTCAATATGTTGTTTTCAGAGAGGTAAAAGATGTTTCCTAACATGAATTCCTACCAAGGCAAGAAGAACTTGAGAAAATAGAGCTTGAGTTGGATGATGCAAAATCTGAATCATCTGAAGAAGATGAAGCAGAAGAAGAAGAACCTCATACCCCGATATTGAGGAGATCAATGAGGGAAAGAAGGAAACCAGAAAGGTATAGTCCACTTGATTTTTGTTCTAATTTTTCTTTATCTATTACTGATGATGATCCCAAAACTATCAGAGAAGCAGTGAATTCAGAGGATAGTAAACTCTGGAAGAAGGCCATGGTTGAAGAAATGGATGCCTTGGATAAGAATGAGGCATGGGATATAGTTGAGTTGTCAGCTGGAAGAAAATTTATTGGTAGAAAATGGTTGTTTAAGAAGAAGTTTAATGCAGAAGTAAAAGTGGAGAAATACAAAGCTCGGTTAGTAGCGAAAGGTTATTCTCGGGTAGAGGGAATTGACTTTGGTGAGATTTTTTCTCGTGTTTCCAAGTTAACTTATATTAGATTTCATTTATCTATTGTTGCTGCTTTTGATCTTGAAGTGGAACAGATGGATGTGAAGACAACATTCCTACACGGGGATCTAGAAGAAGATATCTACATGAAGCA
The DNA here is from genome assembly GCA_009831015.1 of Picea engelmannii. Classification (NCBI taxonomy): domain Eukaryota; kingdom Viridiplantae; phylum Streptophyta; class Pinopsida; order Pinales; family Pinaceae; genus Picea; species Picea engelmannii. The sequence goes on along the minus strand of ML798261.1, from coordinate 286,297 downwards.
ACCATAAGGCTTTGTAGTGAAGGGAAATAAAGAGTTGGTCTGTAAGATAAAGAAGTCACTATATGGTCTGAAGAAATCACCTAGGATGTGGTACCAAAATTTTGACACATGCATCCTTGGATTGGGATTTGTGAGAAGCAGGGTTGATCACTGTGTATATTCCAACTAGAAGCAGGTTGGTAATCACTTCATTTATGTAGTGTTGTATGTTGATGACATGTTGTTGGTAGGAAATAACATGGATGTTATCAAGGAGGTGAAATCACAACTATCCTCCAAATTTGACATGAAGGATCTTGGTGTTGCTAAATTCATTCTGGGAATGGAGATTAAAAGAGATTGTGCAAACATGAAAATTTGGTTGAATCAGAGAAAATATGTTGAGACAATATTGCAGAGGTTTAATATGCATGGAAGTAAATCAGTCAAGGTTCCTATTCCTATAGGTGTAAATTTATCTGCAGATCAGTGTCCCAAGACACAGGAAGAAGAACAGAAAATGTCCCATGTTCCGTATGCCAATGCAATTGGCAGTTTGATGTATGCAATGGTCTGTACTAGACCAAACATTGCACATGCAGTGGGAGTTTTGAGTAGGGATATGTCAAAACCAGGGAAGGAGCATTGGACAACAGTAAAGAGGGTCTTCAGGTATTTGTGTGTCTCTACCAATTATGGATTGTGCTACCAAGGAAGACTAGGATTGGACAGAGTGGTGGACATACATGGGTTTGTTGGTGCAGATTGGGCTAGAGATCTAGATCGCAGAAGATCCACACATGGGTACGTGTTTAACCTATTTGGAGGAGAAATCAATTAGATGAGCAAAAGACAGGCTATAGTGGCACTCTCAACTACAGAAGCTGAATACATGGCAGCCACTCATGCCAACAAGGAAGAAGTATGGTTACAAAGATTGTGTTCAGGTATTGGGTTGGTACAAAAAATAGTGAGATTAGAGTGTGACAGTCAGAGTGCAATATTCCTGGCAAAGAACCCTTCTTATCATTCAAAGACAAAGCATATTGATGTTCAGTATCACTTTGTGAGAGACATGGTTGAAGAAAAGAAGGTGTCATTGGAAAAGGTTGACACTTTGAAGAATGTTGCAGACTCATTGACAAATTCTGTGAGCACAGAGAAGTTCTCTTGGTGTAGAGTAAAAATGGGCATTGCTTCCCTATATTATTGAATATGTAATCCTGTGAACCCCTGTATGCAAAGAAAACAACAAGTGGGAGAATGTGTATGTGTTATATTATTTGCATGTGTGTGTGTGGGTGCGTCAGATTCAAAAATTGCATTTGACGATCCCAACTTCCTTCTCCCTTTGTGTTGTGTGCGTCGGGCGCTTTCCTAGGGGGGTCCCATGGGGGGGTAGGTTTCCCCCCCCTGGTTACGTGCAACATTCGGCTCTGGGTGGTAGGCCAAAGCAGTGCTCCAAAATTTTTTTTGGGCAACTTTTGTTATTTTAGTGGATTTTGATATTTTTAACGATTTTCTAAATTAATCTTGGATTAAGGGATTAGGGTTTTGGTAGCTACATAATACCTAAAACATTGTATATATTGTATGGCGAATGGTGGAATTAATACAATGAAAAGTTGAAAGGTGTGGCACCAAATATTTATATTAATATTTAATCCAATATTTAATTTATGGAATCATGTCAAATCATATCATGGGAATGAATCTCAATTTATAATGTGGAAAATTCAAAGGTTGGATGGAGGGCGCACATACATATCAGGGATTGAAGTAATGAGGAGGTTAATTATGTGAAGGCGGACCGGGGAATACTACCGTGGTTTATTTGGTGGACACATGTTTTTACGTGGAGCACATCGGAGGTAAAAGCAATTTGATTTAAACCACTTTAGCCCAAGCCCGATATAATAAATGCAAGCATTTATCATAATTTTTATGTGCGGCATTTTTCCAGGAGTGCATTTCAATAATGATTATGGGATTTCCAATAAAAGAAATTCCTCCTCATGGTGAAAAGGTTTTACAGAGGTAAGATTTAAATTTTACAAATCAAGGAGACTAATGTTTATTTCCATGGAAAATAATTAAATTTAAGATGCAAGTGAATGAAAACTTGGATAATTTTTATCCAAAGGTTTTACAGAAGTAAAAGAAGAAGATAAAAGGTATTTTTCCAAAGACGGTAAATTGGAAAAACATTACACAGTAAATGTTTTTCCACAAAACAGTCAATTGGAAAAACATTACACAGTAAATGTTTTTCACAGGGAAATGGTAAAAGTAAATTTTTTTACAATGAAATGGTGAATTGGGCAAACAAGACATGGTCTTAAAAACCATGACATGAATTAAATTATGGAAATTTAATTCTACAGGATAGAAAAATATTTGGGAATTATTTTTATTTCAAATATATTATTCCCAAATATTTAATAAGAATATGGATAAATGCAATTATATTTGAAATATTATGAGTTACATTTCAAAGAGAATGTGGTAGAGGAAGGAGCTGGAGCATCAGAGGAATCTGCAGGGATCATGAAACGTTTTTTTTCTGAAAACTGTCATTTGTAATCATTGTAGAAGCTGAAACGTTTCATTTCAATTATTGTAACAGGTTGCACACTAAAGGAACTCGAATTGTATAAGTTTTAGGGGTTCTGAGTGTATTAATGGTGGGCAGAAGTGCAAGGGCATAGTTCTGGTGGTTCTGAACTTCATTGTAATTTTCTGGGACTGAATTAAATACATATGTAGAAGCATTTTGAACTAGTTATGAAAAGATTCCAATTGGTTGTGATATGAGTTCTGTCTTCTTTTGTAGTGTATAATTCCTGTGATTATTTTATTTAATTTCACGTTCCTCTGTTTAAATTGGAGAGACAAAATCCCACAATTCATCTCATGATGCTCTTGGCTTAGCAATTTAGACTGTGTAGATTTCTTCTTAACCAATTCAGAATTCATTTCTGTAATGCTCTGATGCAGTTATCTGTTTCTTCTTTCCTCTTACCACTCTGATTTATTTTAAGTTACAACTCATATTCATTGCCTCATTTAGCCTTTATCCTCTGGAGAGTTCTATCAGTTGATCATTGTTTTCATTCAATTTCAGAATTTTGACTCCATAGCCCTGTGTGTCCCTCCTCTTCTTGGTCAACAAACTTTATAAAACCCCCGAAAACAAACCAAATCTAGCCACTGATTTCCATAGATATACCCAGTGACACGAGAGAGCCCTCTCTGAGTTGAGAAGGCTAGTGCCTTAGCTCTAAAGCTGGTTGAAACAATTACCTCTATCATTTTTATATTCAGCTGGACAAAATTTACAGAGTGCTAACAAGTAACATTTTGTGAGAGACATGGTTGAAGAAAAGAAGGTGACGTTGGAAAAGGTTGACACTTTGAAGAATGTTCTAGACTCATTGACAAAGTCTGTGAGCACAAAGAAGTTCTCCTAGTGTAGAGTAACAATGGGCATTGCTTCCCTAGATTATTGAATATGTAATCCTGTGAACCCCTGTATGCAAAGAAAACAACAAGTGGGAGAATGTGTATGTGTTATATTATTTTCATGTGTGTGTGTGGGTGCATCAGATTTGACAACTGCATCTGACAATCCCAACTTCCTTCGCCCTTTGTGTTTTGTGCATCGGGCACTTTCCTAGGGGGGTCCCATGGGAGGGTAGGTTTTGCCCCCGTGATTACACGTAATGTTTGGCTCTAGGTGGTAGGCTGGAGCAGTGCCCCAATTTTTTTTTTGGGCGGTTTTTGTTATTTTAGTGGATTTTTCTATTTTTAGCGGTTTTCTAAATTAATCTTAGATTAAGAGATTAGGGTTTTTGTAGATACATAATACCTAAAACATTGTATATATTTTATGGTGAATGGTGAAATTAATTCAATGAAGAGTTGAAAGGTGCGGCAACAAGGAAGGCTTATTTTCTCCCGGTTAAGGGTTTCCAACAAATATCTGTGTACTATGTGTAAGAGTCATTGATTAATTTATATTTTTCTTAAGAATCTGTATGCATTTCTTTACTTCACAGGATTAAAACTTACACTTCTCACTCTCCCTCTCTACCCCCTATTTGTCCCTCTCTCTCTCCCTCACACTCTTATACATGATAAAACCTAGACATGGAAAGACTTAGACATCACGAGGCATGAAAGACCTATACATAGACATTTCCTTGTCATGCCTCATACTGTCACACCCAATACCTCTCTATCCCCCCCTCTCTCTTTCCATCTTCCCCTTTGTCCCTCCCTCCCTAATGTGCCCCCCTCTCTCTTCCACCTCTCTCTCTCTCCTCGTTGTTAGTCTCAATCTCACTCTCTCTCTCTCTTCCCCTCTTTCTCTCTCTATTCCCCTATCTGTATCCCTCTGTATCCCCCCCTTATTATCACTCTCTCTCTACCCCCCTTCTATGTTTCCCTCTCTTCTTCACTTCCTCTAACTATCCCTCTCTATACACCTCTTCTCTGTTTTCCTCTTACATTCTCTCTCTCTACCCCTCCTCTTTGTCTTTCTTTATCCCCCTCTCACAATATCACACACTCTCTCTCCCCCCTCCCTCTCTCCTCCTCCCTCCCACTATATCTCCTCTATCTCTCCTACATATACCCCTCTCTCCTACATTTACCTCTCTCTCTACCCCCCTCTCTATATTCCTCTCTCCCTCACACTCTCACACACACACTCTTTACTATCATTATCTTCCTTTCTCTCTCTCCCTCCCACACTCTCACACACACACTTTCTATCCCCTCTATAGGTATTCCTCTCTTGCCCTCCCACACTCTAATACACTCACTCTCTACTTCCCCTCTTTATCTTCCTCTCTCTGCCTCTTGCACTCTTGCACACATACTTTCTATCCCCCCTCTATGTCTTCCTCTCTCTCCCTCTGACACTCTAGCACACTCACTCTCTATCTCTCCTCTTTTTATTCCTCTCTCTCCCTCTCACACTCTCACACACTAGAAAGTTTGGTACATTAAAAGGAAAGGAATGGTAAGGTGATAAATTCCCTTGACCTTGACCTAGCAAGGCATGTCAAGACCTAGACCTAGAATTAGACCATGAACTAGACCTATACCTTACCTCTCCATGCCTCGCACTCTCACATCCACTCGCTCTCTATATCCCCCCTCTTCGACTCTCTCCCTCCATCTATTTCTCTCTCTCTCTCTCTCCTTTTTGTTACTCTCACTCTCACTCTCACTCTCTCTCTACCCCTCTTTCTCTCTTTATCATTCTACCTCTCTCTATATCTATCTCCATATAACTCTCGACCTCTCTTCTTCTCTTCCTGGCTCTTTCCCTCCCTTCCCTTCTTTCCCTCCTCCCTCTTTCTACCCTATCCCTCTATATATCCATCTCACTCTCAAGCTCTCTTCTACTCTTGTTGGATATTTCCCTCCCTCCCCTTATCTCCCTCTCCCCCCCTCTCTTTCTTTCATGTACTCCTCTCTCTCCCTCTCTTTGTATCCCCTCCATTTTTTGCTCACTATATCCGCATTCATATCTCTCCTCTACTCTCCCCCCATTTCTCTCTTTATATCTCTCTACCCCCCCTTCCCTCTATCTCCCCCCTTCCTCTCACACTCAGTCTCACTCTCTCTACCCCCTCCTCCCTCTCTCTATCTCCCCCTCCCTCCCACTATATTTCCCCTCTCTCTCTCATACATATAACCTTCTCTCCCCCTCACTTTGTATCCCACTTCCTCTCTCTCCCCTACTCTTCCACCCTTTCTCTCTTTACCTATGTCTACCCCCCTTCCTTATCTCTCTCTCACACACACAATCAAACACTCCCTATCCAATCCCCTCTCTTTCTTGCTCTCCTCCCCTCCCACACTCACACATTCTCTTTCTTTCTCTCCCCCTCTCACACTCACACATTCTCTCTCTGACACTCACACTCTCATACAATCTCTCTCTACCCCCCCCTCTATGTATTCCGTTCTCTCCCTCTCAGACTCACACACACTATAGCAAGTTTGGTACATCGCAATGAAATAAATGGCCTTGACCTAGACATGCAAACCTAGACCTAGACCTAGACCTAGACCTAGACATAGCAAGACCTAGACATGGAAAGGAGTAGAAAGACCTAGACCTATACCTAGAGAATAGACCATGACCTATACCATAGACCATGACCTAGACCTATACTATGAGCATGACGTAGTCCATGACACAGACCTGTAGTTAAACCTAGACCATGACATAGACCTAGAGTTAGACCTAGACTATTATTATCACTGAAAAATCGTCTGCAACATTGCACAGAAATAGTTAAAGAAAACAACAATTCCAACAACCATTAGTCCACCTACAACACCAAAAATCCATCAAAAGTAAAAAAACTATATAATTGAGTCAAAAATCAAAGTGTGGAAATTCACCAAAGGAAGTGTGTGTGCAGTGTGCAACATGCGCGGGCAAACAAAACCCTTAGCGTGCACTATGGGAAAAATGCGCGGCTGTCTACGAGAAAAGTCACACACTTCTATGAATGACACATTTATGGATTTTCGGCCCCTCAACCACTTCTAGTACGACCTCTAACACAATTTGACACTCACATCTGAGCGAAATCTAGGTTGGAGGCTGGTCAAGAGATAGAGTGTGCCCTAAAAGGCCCTTTGTTCACACTATGAACCAATTACATTTTTCCATGAATGGATATTATAAATAAGAGCCATGGGTGTGCTAAGAAAATAATATCTTCAAGGTATTGTTATGCTACAAGAATTCTTCTTTGAGAATCCTCTTTTGTCTTTGAAGCCTTCAAGCACCATTGCAATAGGCCATTCCATTCACCTCTTGAGGGAATATGCATTGTTTTTCTTCACCATTTGTAATTTATTCCATTGTAAGGAGAGAAGAGATATCAATTATGGAACTTAAGAGCCCTCCCAAGGAGGAAGAGGGGACTCATAAGTCCCTGCCTTTATCTACAGTGTTTTTCCTACTAATCTATTGATCCATTGGTAGCAATATGTTGGTCATTTGTTGATTTTCATGGTTCTAAGTTTCTCAAGATTTATAACATTTATTTCTTAGTTGTTTTTAGTTGTATTTATTTGTTTTCATATGTGTTTGGTTTAGCTAACCCACTCACAAAATTTTGTCTTGTTTAGTAGGCTTATCTAAACATGTAAGTGTTGTTGTTTTGATCACCCAAGTGACAAAACCAACACAACAGATTGACAACCATACTAGGGATCGATATCAAATTCCTCCCTATTTGAGCCTTGAGAGCACTTCATTTTGATTGTTTTGACTTGCAAGTACCAAAACTAGCCTAGCCCAATCTGCCAAAGTCAAAATTCAAAGATGAGGAAGGAGTATTTCACTTGGAAATTTCTCCCCCGACATGTGACAGGAATTGCATGGCTTTCAGGGTCCACATATGCGCACTCTATGCACCACATGCTTCATTATTCTATGCAGTTTGCGCTCTCTGCACACCTGTCAGAATTGTGACCCACGCATAAGTCTAGTTTTTCAAATTGTAAGGGATTTTATGAATGGTTTGAGGGCCCCTAGCCTTCATATTTTTATTTTCCTACACTATGTAAGGAAAATACACTCCACTTAGAGTCCTTTCTCATAAGAAAGGTTAAATAACATAGGCACTTAGGGTTAAAAATAATCACTATTCTCCTCTTTTGCTTTGTTTCCACATGGATGGCTCATTTGGCTTGTAAAAGTTTAAGTTTAAGTTATTGTTTTTCATACACAATCACTTAAATTGGAAGTATAAACCAATTTTGACCCTCAATTATGCTCTTCCCTCACACTCTAATATGATCTTGGGAATCAAAAAGGTGGTTAAAAGGAATTTTCATCTCCCTTAACAAAATATTTAGGAGAGGACAAATCCCCCCTAGGCTTCCTCTTTAGTTTTGGAAATCATCTTAAAGTTTTGTAACGGCCCATACATGTCCACATGTTGTAATCTTAGGATAGTTTCTAAATTCTTTATTAGTTTAGATCACAATCTAGGGAAGTTTAAAGATCAATGTAATGGGCCCATACATGCCCACATGTTTTCAAATCTAGGATAGTTTTCAAGATCTTTCTTAGTGTAAACAACATTCTAGGGAGTTTAAAGGATTTGTAAAGGACCCATATGTCCACATTGCTAGTTCTTTAGGGCTTTAAATATTCTGCAAGGTTGTACCAAAGACACATGGTAAGCTAGGTAAGAAGATTTGTAAGGACCAAAGGAAGTCCACATGTTGTAATATCACACTTAACTTATTAAAATATTTGCACACTTTTCACTTTCTTGGACACAAAGCCACTCCTAACAGACATAATTTCTATTAGAATAGTGGAGGTCTAAGTAGGATTTCTTCAAAGAAATTCCAAAATATCCGACTACTTCTTTGAAAATTATCCAAACCCATTTAATTCAAACGAGATTGGTCCACACCCCCAATCTCTTAGCCCACCACACCTAAATTTTTCTAAAAACGCACTAAATTTTCCTCCACAGGGAGTGCCAAAAGAATTTTTTAGTCTAAGTAGGATCGCAGGGGAAGGATTCCAAATAACCCCTCGTTATCCGGTTCTCACATTTTGAAACAAAAGAAGTTGAGAATAGGGATCCTTAAAATCCTCCAAGTCAAGTGTTCCTACACCATAAGGCAGGGAGATACATGTGAAGGGTCGAAGGTCGAGGTCTGGTTGTTCTGTGCATCTCTCCTTGAGTCACCCAACTCTTGTGAGGGCATCTAACCCATGACCCATTTTTGAGGCCAAAAATCTAAATGCTTCACTTTGACCGAGGTATTTAGTAACCAAACTTAGGATATCTACATAGGTGGTAGTGTGGGCTGCAATCGCACCTTAGTAGGATTTTGTGTGGCTATTGGGAAATATCGCCAGTTCTTTTAGGATATGCACCCTCTACCCCTCATTATAATTGACTACTTCGACCTTCACTAGTTCCTCTTCTGGTGGTTTCAAACCCCACTATTGAGTGCTATTGGAAGGCCCAATGCTAAATCGAGAGGAAGGATGATAAGTATTTTAGGACACAAGCTTTTATTTTGTTGTTTTTCCCCCACACAGACAAAATCCACCTATCCACATGCTTCTTTATTATACAATTGATGTATGTATGATGTTCATTTGATTACATGCCATTGTGAGTTATACTATGTTGTGAAGGTCATAATTATAAAAGCACTTGTTCATTTATGTCTCTTGTCACCATTTGCCAACATTCACTTTGCTAGTCGGAACAATAGGGGACCCACAAAATCCCCATCATTCTAGATGCTTGCAAAATGATCCTCCTATTCTAGGAGGAGTTACTAGTTTCACCAACTCACCAGATCAACCATCTCACACCCCTGTGAGTGCTACTATTTTGGGATCAACTTTACTTGGTTCCACTTTGCTTGGGTCAAACACCCAAGGCCATCCATCTATTGCTTCTCCTTCACAAGGAGGTGGGAGTCAAAATTCTTCTCAAGGGAGAAGTACACACCCACCAAATCCCTCTCAAGGGACAAGTCCATTACCTACACACACGATGGATGGAACTAATCCTCCTCCAAATCTCCCTATGCCATACTTGGCATCCCTCAACATTCCTGATTTAACCAAACTCACAAATGATCCCAATTTTCATGATGCTACTTGGCCCAATATGCCTACCAAGTTACCTGATGGGTATTCTATATGCACTAAAAACACACTAAAACCCTCAATTAAATTGTCAACCTGGGGTAAGTAAACTTAGAGTTGTAGCAATATATATGCCAAGGTAGAAGGGCTGGAGGTAGTATAGTCTAACTAAGGAAGTGGCTATCTAAGGGCTAATCTATTCAAGCAAAGACTACTAATGATCAAGCCCTACTAAGAAACTCAAACTATGTACCCTAAGTAACCTTTGAACAAAGGATCGATGGATAGTTCTAAAAAAACAAATCAAAAACCTACTTAAAGAAAACTAGTTCAATCATAACAATAAGAAAAAACAAACTATCTATCTAATAAACAATAACAACAACAAACTACTTTAATTAACCTACTAAAATTCAATAAGCAACTATCCTATGAAAGCAAGTAAATAGACAAGCAACTACCCTATCAATGAAAAATAGAGAAGCAAGCAACTACCCTATTAAAGAAAGTAAACAACTAACTAACCTATGATAACTTCTACAACAAGTAAACTGATCAATAAGCAACTAATTAAGCTAAGAAACAAACAAACTCTATTCTTGAATTAAACTTCACAACTACTTCTAATTTACAAAAGGAAATCTACTAAATTGAAAGCATTATGATAATAAAAACAATTAATAACTAATCTTTATGATAAGCAAACTATCCTTTAATCTACCAAAGCAAGAAAACTATCTATCCTACAAAAGCAAGGAAACTATCTCCTAAGCTATGAAAAATCAAATATAGTGTTGATGGTTGTGTGAATGTCTCTGGTGTCTTATAATATCACGATGGCACTTAACAATGAAATATAATTCAAGAGGGATAAACTCGATATTGAATTCAATAGAAAAGTGAAAAGTGTGAATTAGGCAATCCAGTGAGAACTTAGCCATTATTGAAACACCATCAATTATCCTGCATATCCATGTGATTATTTAATCATGCATTAACCATTAACAATATAAAGACACTATTCTATGAATTTAATTTCACTCTATACTACTTTAAGCAAACTCATACTACACTAAACTCAATATTCAACTATGAATTGAAATTGTAACCTAGATCTAAGAGAGAAATTGCATGAAGTAAACTAAACTAGTTCTATTTGACAATTTAATTTGCAAAAGGAGAAAATACTCATAAACATAAATTAAACACTATTTTAGCATATGACAAGTCATGAAATGAGTAAACTAGCTAACAATTAGATAAGCAAAAACTAAGCAGTAATTGGATAAGCAATGAAAACTAAAGTTAACACTATCCATCCACCGAAGCCCTGCCAAATAAATCATGAATTAAAACTCTGTTTTAAACGTTGTTTCAGCATAAAGGAAGTCTAATCTACCATCTAATCACACATGGGGTTAGTATATAAGCTTTCAAGCTTGCTTCTACTAACTAGAGAGTCATTTCATATTAACAAGATTCCTCATAATAACCTACAAAACCATGTTAAGCCAATTAAATCACAAACAACAATTTATACAACAAAGAAGCAAAATGACAATTCATGTACATAAAATAAATAAAAATACATCTACACTATCTAATTCAAAAGAAAACTCATAGAATATTTACCCAGACTGCTTGTAGGCTGTTGGCACAGGGTCAGACCTAGGGTTCAACGCTACAACAACACACCAACAAAACCCTAAATACCGGCCCTTTCGACAACACCTGTGAAGTAGATGAAGTCTCACCCAAGGTAGAGGCAGCGGTGGTTGTAGGACTTAGATGTTTGCAACCTTAGCTGGGACACATATCTATGATTCTAATGCTTAACGGAGCACTTAGCAATTAACCTTCATCAATATTCAGTTCTTAGTAACATTGCAAATGTACCCTAGTTACATAGTATCACAGTAGGCAACTAGATCCATCATCTAATAACACTTAACATAACAGGAAAATATTAGATCTAGCAGATTCAAGCACTAAGCACATCCATATAGGTCAGATCTAGCATTCATTCACATGATTAGGCACAAAGAAACATCAGATCTATCTAACATGCATCACATAGAAACACATCGATGCATCACACAAAGAGGAGCAACACAACATGTACATGGTTCACCCCCACCCTGGGGATACATCCACCAACTTTTATTCTTTATTAATGTCTTCTATCAGTTACAACAAACAGTCATCAAAAACCCTTATGCGCATAGGACAAAAGATCTGTGCAGCTCGCTAGATCCTTTTTCCTTGCGTCGTAGCACAAAGCCTTCTATAATCTCTACAATAACTTGCACTTAGCTCTGTGACCCTTCTACAGTCATGCACATAACACTACTAGCACTTAGCTTACAACACATAGATAGGCTACCGTCCCTTACTTACTTCGTCTAGACATCTATTTATACATACAAAAGTGGGCCTAAGCATGGGTGAACCCACGGGCCGACATCCCTTTTCCATTAAATTGTCCCAAAACCCAAAAAGGGGCTCAAAAGTGGGCCGAGATCCCATGATCTCTGCTTTGTCTGGCGCTCCATATTCGACAGGCTGTCGAAGTCCCAAAAATGGTCAAATATGACCAAGTGTTCCTCAAAACTTGATCAAGGGCCAACAGACCCCAAACACTCACCCGTGACTCGTCTCGAGTCACTCTAGTCTGAGCAATTCCGCTTTGAACACCTCGAGCTTGGCTCGAGCTGCTTCGATCTACTGCAATTCTATTTCTTCTTTCTCAGTGAAATCCTAAATAAGTGAATCATTGACAGGTTCTTCGAGGTGCTGTTCTGCTGTACTCACAACCTGTTCAATTTCTACTCCTTGGCTTTCAAGTTCAGTGAATAGTTGACATGCCTTTTCTTGCACTGGTTGAAGTCATTGAGAGACTTCCATTACTTTACTCTGGAGTGTGTGTACTTGCTGCTGGGTCATGTGTTTCTCTGGAAACCTCTTCATTCTCTCAACTAGTGACAAGGCCTTTAGCTGCACTTGTAATGTGTATGCCTGATGCTGTGCGTGTTGGAGCTGTGACTCTAACGTCTGTAATTCTGTACTTTCCGTGAGGCTTTCATACGTCTGGGTGCTTCTGGAGATCAACTCCTTGTATTCCAAGGCAAAAGATTTTAGTCGGTCAACTACGCTTCAGGCAGTGGCCTCTCTTAGGTCTCTTATTTCTTGAGGTGTCTCAGACACAGTGCAAATTTCCAGGTCTATGATGCACTGCTGTAGTTGATGGATCACTCCTTCCAGTTGTGCCACCTACTGTGGAACTCATTATTCTATTTGGACTTCGAGGAGTGTCACAGAGTGAAGTGCTCTGTGAACCCGTTCCTATACTTCAAGTTGCTCTGCGAGCAACTGTTCCCTATCTTGCTGTAATGCTGCTTTCTCTTTCTACCACTTTGCTTGAAGAGCTAGTTTTTCCTGTTTTGCATTACTGCGCTATTCTAGCATATATTTCTGTGCCTGTGCCAAATCTTGGGTAGCTTGTACTGTCTCTTCCTATGCTCGTCGAAGGTGAGCTTCAACTTTATTGGCAATTTGGTGCATTTGGGTTGGCTCATCTCCTGGTTCTTCTGTTCCACTTGTCAAGGGTGCAATAGAAACTGCATGGCTGGATTGTAGTGCCTACTGCACTTCTTGAAGTGTTGCCTTGATTCAGCTGAATACCTCCTCCTGCTTCGCTTCTTGATTTTCCACGATCTCCAATGAAGCATCATTCAACACAACGACTAAGAAGTCGAAATCTTCTGAGGTGAGGGTAGTCTTAAATGTAGCCCTGGTGGCTCTGGATTTCTTTCTGGATGAAGGCTTTGGTGGGGTAACTTTCCTTTTCTTGGTTGGATCCTCTTCGTCTCTAGGAGGAGTAACTTCGCCTTTTTTTTTCTCGACTTTCGTACCACCTAGTTCTCCACCATCATCTCCCTCTTTAGATAAGGTCGAGGATGTCTCCACTGATGTGCTATGGACATCATGCACTTTGTCATTTTTCTTCGTTTTACTTGGTCCTGGTGTGTCCGACATAGTGTCATGGCTATCCACATCGGACAACTCTGGCGGGTCCTCTTGAACAAGGAGGTATACCGACCATTCCTTGGTAATCTCCTCCAAGTCATCTTCAGTCAATTTGAAATATGACTAAAGATTCTGTTCATGCTCATCAGCGCGTGCTGTAATGTTCTCTGTAATCAATCTCTAGTTGGTTGACAAGGTACTGCAGCCAGTTCATTTGTAATCCTTTTGCACACTTCCCTGTGAGGTCGACCGTGAATCCGATCACTTGAGTTGGTCTATTATTATGAACTAACTTGCCTGCGATTAGTTGATAGGCAAGGCGCACTGCGCCACTCTAGATAGAGGATACCTTGTATCCTCGCGTGCCCTTCTCGACATCACCATAGGTTTCCTTAATTTTCTATGCTAATGCTCGGTCGAAGGTCTTTCCAGGGTAGAACTCCTGTGGGTTAGGGCCTTGCATGCTAAGCTTTGTGATCAGATTGATCAAGGTAGGGTCCACAGTGATGCATCAATTTAGCCATAGGTATCCTCCGTGATAGCAAGATAGAAGCAACTTTACGCATGCATTCACCTCTTGGTGTCTGCCAAAGTGCAGAATCTTCATAACATTCAACAATGTAGACTACGCGCAGTTTTGGGTCAAAGACTGTGGGATGATATTCGAATTATTTCCCTTCTTCTTCATTAGATACTTGTGTGGGGCAAGCATACTGTAGAATTTCCTATCGCCGAGGTTGAAGTCACTAAAATTCAACACTGCGAGCTTGTCTTGATTAGCTCGAACTGTGTGCACTCCTTTCAGAAGGTATGCGGTGATCAAAGTATACTCAAAGTCTCTGGGTACACTGTCGCGGTTAATCCCACCGCTTAGAGGTGGTATGTAAGTTGGTAGAATGCGTGGAATAAGCTTGGTGTTCACAATGTCATCTCTGTGCTTTGTTCTTGTCTCTGTTGTGGTTCGGGAAGGTCCTGCTCTGCGAGTAGTTGAGGGAGAAGCTTGGATTCCTCCTGTTGATGATGCTTGCACACCTGCAGACATCCTTCTTTCTGACATGACTCTCTCAACTGTTAATTCAATTAGAACGTCTTCGACTTCTTTCTCTACTACGCTGAGATCGTCTGACATACAAGATCAGGGTCGATTAGATCGGATGTGAACTGGATTTAGAAACTACAGTGGAGGGTACGGGAACAAGGTGATGATCACAGTGAAAAATAATCTCAGGCTGTGGGCTTAAGTTCTTAGTTAGCAAAAGGTATTCTCGGGGCATGGTGTGGCAGACTAAGTAAGAAAGTTAGCAACGGTCTGCTTGCAATGGGTATGAGGCATCATTAACTCATGTTCTATTCGTTTATGGTGTGGTTTTATGGTCTAGTGGCAAATCATCAATGCTTTTCGACCCATTCAGAGCGGCAGTCGAACAGTTATATCAACTTCCAATGGCTATATTGCTTTGCCTCAGCGAAGTGGCCTATGTCACTGGTCTGATATCTCAGCGAAGTTCAATTTCCGCGAGTTTCCCATTTTGTGAGGTCCCCTTTGAAATATTCTGTAGTCTTTCAATTTTAGCTCTCTTTTTACTTAGTTTCCTAGCCTTTTTTCTAGTGAGCTTCGTCTCGGGGATTCTCTTTCAATTTTGATTCTTATTTTCCTTGAACATAGGTACTTCACGCTGCTGAGATTCTCTCCTAAGATGCAGGGGCAATAATTCTTCTTTTTTTGGAGCATGTGCTTCGGGCTTCTTTGAGCCTTCTGACATTCTTTCAGCTTCGACATCTGGGCCTCTAACGATAAGTGGCTTCGATCTGTTCTCCTATTCTTCAATCAACTAGGAAATCCTTTTGGTCATGAAATTTGTTAACTCTTGTCTCTGCTGTTTTAAAACTTTTTCTTCTTCTTCCTTTGTGGCTTTATCTCTCTTAATCCAAGGTTTTCCAAGTAACATAGTAAACAGGGCACTGTTCTCAATAAAATTAATAATCTCAAAATCTTCTTCAGTCGAAGTTCCATTGACTGTTATAGGTATCTGAGCAAGTTTTCCACATAACATTATCATCTTTCCTCTGAATAGTCCTATTCCTCCCAGTGAAGGAATCATGGCAGGATTCCCTATAAGTTCCCAAGTTCTTTTTGGCATGATGTTCACTTGTGTTTCTTCATCAAGAATATAGTCAATGTCGAAGTCCCCTAGTCTTGCTTCAACTTGTTCCTTTTCTTTGAAGATCTCCAGTAATCAGACATCTTTATGTTCTTTCAGGGTTTCTGTCATCTCTATGAATACTTTCTCTGATTCTTTCTGAGATTTGGCTATTTCTAGAGCTGTCTTAGGGTTTTCTTCATTAAGATTCATTCTTTCAAGCTTATCAATCATTCTAGGGCAATCCAACACTTCATGGTCCAAAGATTCGCAACAGAGACAACTAGGTTTTCCACCTAGGAATTCCTTAGCTAGATGGCCTGGTTTTTTGCAACTGTAACATAGGGTTAATCCTCTCTTTCTTGTGAATGATCCCCAACCTCTTCTGTACTGAGCACTAGAATCATGGTAGCTAGCTTGAAAAAAAATATTTCTAGGATCCTGCATCCATTGGTTAGTCCAAACATTCTTTCTATACATAGGTATAACATATTTATCATTATTCTTACCAGAGCTATCCATATCAAACCTTCTTTCATCTAACAATGCTCTA
>ML798261.1:241026-262952 GCA_009831015.1 Picea engelmannii | reverse complement strand
ATATATATATATAATGTTAATTTACATTCATCGACCTTGTATACTAAGGTTCTTTCAAAATCACACATTCACATCTTTGAGTTTGCCACAGTTCTTGGCCAGCATAATTATTTTTACAGACTTGGGGAAACAGGGTGTTACAATTCCCTCCCCCTTAAAGGAAAATCATCCTCGATGTTCTATCTATCATCATGACATGTATGTACAGAGGTAAACAAAATTGAATATGCCAGTTTCATGGAATCCTCCATTTCCCATGTAGCCTCATCTGGGCCAAAATGTCTCCACTGCACCTTGACCTATGCAATGGTTCAGTTCCAGAGCAGGATTTCCTTTCTATATAGTATACATTGAGGTTCTAGTAGAAATTCTCCCTCCGGTTCCACCTGGATCACAAACCAGTCAATTATATGATTAGAATCATGTACATATTTCTTCAATAATGAAACATGGAAAACATTATGTGCTTTTACTGTGGGAGGAAGTGCTAGCCTGTAGTCTATAGGTCCCACTCTATCTAGAACCTCAAAGGGTCCATAGTACCTAGGTTCCAACTTGGCACAAGCTCCCATTTTCAGGGAACTCTTCTTGGTCCTAACTCTGAGATATACATGGTCTCCCGTCTTGAACTCTCTTGGAGTTCTCTTTTGGTCGGCGTAACTTTTCTGTCGGTTCTAAGCGACCTTCAGGTTTTGTTTTATCTGAGTCACTTGATGTTCCATTTCTTTCAACATGTTGGGTCCAAAAGAAATTCTGTTTATGGGATTACTCCAACTAATAGGAGTGTTGCATGGTCTACCATAGAGGACTTCAAACAGACTCATCCTTAAGGATTCTTGGTAGCCGTTGTTGTAAGCAAATTCCACCAGTGGCAGGTAGTCTTCCCACTTCTTGGGTTGATGCATTACATGCATTCTTAGCATGTCTTCTAGTATTTGGTTCACTCTTTCTGTCTGTCCATCAGTTTGAGGGTGATAGGTGGTGCTAAACAACAACTTGGTCTCTGAACCAACCATCAGTGATTTCCAAAAGTTGGAAGTGAATTTCGTGTCTCTGTCAGACACGATCTCTTTCGGCATACCATGTAGTCTGAATATCTCCTTCACAAATACCTGGGCGATGTCTATTGCCTTGCAAGTTGACTTGATGGGGATGAAATGGGCAGACTTGCTCAATTTATCCACCACTACCATGATGGTGTCATTATGTTTGGCCGAGGTTAGTAATCCGGTGATGAAATCCATGGAGATGGTTTCCCATTTCCATTCCGAAATTGGTAGAGGTTGTAATAATCCTGCTGGGTGTCGATGTTCTTCTTTTACCTGTTGGCATTCTATGCATTTGGATAGGTACTCAGCTATGTCTTTGTTCAATCCAGGCCAATAGAATTATTTCCCGGTGGCCGTAATCATATTCTGGTATCCTGGATGACCAATATAGGGTCTTTTATGTAGCTCATCCAGTATGAACCTCTTCAAGTCGTCACAATCTGGGATATACAATCTGCTTCAGTAAGTGAGAAGACCTCTTTCCATCATCTGGTATCCTCCATACTTTATCCCTGTGGGTTCTTGTTGTAGGTACAAGGTCACGGTTTGGATGAAGGGATCTGTTTCTTGTGCATTTCTGACTCTTTCCTTGACATCCGTCTCGCAGGTGCTCATTGCAGCCAGGTGAATTGTTTTCATGCTTTTGCTAAGGGCATCAACCACCCTATTTTCCTTTCCTTTAATGTGTTTGATTTTGAAATCAAACTTGCTAAGGAGGGTCATCCACATAGCTTGTCTAGCATTGAGCTTTGGTTGGTCAAACAGATATCGCAATCCACAATGATCTGTCATAAGTACAAATTTTCTTCCCAGGAGGTAATGCCTCCACATTTTCAGGGCATGCACTATGGCAGCCAACCCTAGATCATGGGTCACATAGTTGACTTCGTGCTCATTCAATTTTCTGGATTTGTAGAAGACCACACTTCCTCCTTGCATAAGGACTCCTTCGAGCCCTTCCTTACATGCATCTATGCACACGAGGAAGTCGGCTTCAGGATCGACAATCTTCAACACGGGTGTGTGGGTCAGTAGATGTTTCAGGGTTTGAAATCTTTCTTCACATTTTGGTGTCCATGTGAAGTTTGTCCCCTTCTTCTGGTGGGCAGTGATTGGACAACCAATCTTGGAGAATCCTTTTATAAATCTCCTATAGTATCCTACTAATCCCATAAAGGATCTGATATTTGAAACATCCTTTGGGGTAGGCTATTCCATGATAGACCTGATTTTGTCAGGGTCTACCGCTACTCCTTCTTTAGATAGAACATGGCCTAAGTAATGTATTTTCTTCTGGAAGAATTCACATTTTCTAAATTTGGCATAGAGATGATGTTCTCTTAGCACTTGTAGCACAAGCCTAATATGCTCTTCATGCTCTTCTCTATTCTTGGGTAAATTAACACATCGTCAATAAAATCCAGCACAAATTTGTTTTGGAATTTGCCGAGTACATTGTTCATCAAGCACATGAAAGTGGCAGGGGCATTGGTTAACCCAAATGGCACTACCACAAACTCATATTGACCATACCTCGTTCGGAAGGTAGTTTTATGGATGCCTTCACCCTTAATTCGGACTTGATGGTATCCTGACCTCAAGTCAATATTTGAGAAAATAGATGCACCCCCCAATTGATCAAACAGGTCATCGATCTTGGGAAAGGGGTACCTGTTCTTTATGGTTACCTTATTGAGTTGTCTATAATGTATACACAGTCTAAGGGTACCTTCCTTATTCTTCACAAATAAGACTGGTGCTCCCCATGGAGACACGCTGGGCCGGATATAGCCCTTATCCATCATTTCTCTTAATTGCAATTATATTTCAACTAACTCAGGTGTGCTCATCTGGTAGGGTGTCCTAGAAACCGATACCACTCCCAGTGCAAGTTCTATTGAGAAGTCTATGTCTCTTCTCGGAGGTAGACCTGGTACCTCTTCCAGAAACACATCTCTATATTTTCTCAGGGTAGGGTGGTCTTCGAGGCTTGGTTTGTCATCTTCAATAGTTTTCAACACCTGTATTGCATATAGG
The DNA here is from genome assembly GCA_009831015.1 of Picea engelmannii. Lineage (NCBI taxonomy): Eukaryota > Viridiplantae > Streptophyta > Pinopsida > Pinales > Pinaceae > Picea > Picea engelmannii. The sequence goes on along the minus strand of ML798261.1, from coordinate 259,866 downwards.
GGACATCCTTTTCGACAATACTTTCTCATTTGCAGAGTTGATATTTGTCTCACCGAGACAGGTTTTCGAATCCCTTGAGGGGTTATCCTTTTCCCTTCTTTACTTACACATTCTAAGGTTTTATGGTAACAGTCCAATCTGGATTTATGGGTGGCTAGCCAGTCCATACCGATCAATAGATCATACGATCCCAAGGGTAATATGTTAAGGGTTTCTTGGGTGGGGAATTCACCCAACATTAATTGGCAGGTTGGTATGATCTTTGTTACCCTTCTTTTGGTGCCAGTGGCTAACTATACCAACCATGGCTTGGTAGGTTTTTGTGGCTATAGTTTACACTTATCAATAGTCTTAGGGGCTATATAACTCAAATTTGAACCACTCGGGAAGACCTTAAGAATGTGAAATGGGTTCACGAAGAGGCTATATAACTCAAATTTGAAGCCTTTCCATTCAAGTTGAAGGTGGCCACTCGGGCCTTCAAATTTTCTGAGAAGTCATGGACTCTGAAATACTTATTTAGTTCAAGAAGCCAGGCCTCTGCTTCCTCTCCCTTCTTTATTTCACCGTCGAAGGAAGGTGGTTTGGCCTTCTTGAACTCTTCGAGGTTATGACTCTTGGAAATTTTCTACTTCTTTCATTTTCTTTGGGAATGAGAATTAGTTCTGCTGCTAGAAGATCCCTCTTGGTCACCAACTTCCTTTCCAGAAGAATTTTTCGACACTTGTCCCTTATCTCTAGGGTGGACCTTTCTCGAGGTGCTTCTTTCAGTGTGGCCACTGACATGACCACGTTTTTGTGTCTCAGGTTCATGCTGCATTTGTCTTTGTAATTCGAATAAGCTCTATAGTAAAACTGCGTTAATTTCTGTTTGATTTTCTTGTTCTTTCATCATCCTCTCATTGTCATCCTTGCTGCTTTGTAATTCGACCATGAGACTCCTCACAATCTTGGCTAGATCTGGAGGGGTCCCTACCGCCCTCCTTTCATCAGACTCTTCATCTCTATTGTGAGAGCCCTCCCCCACTTTATGGTGAGTCACCATTCTATACGTCTGTAATTTCCCGTGGCTGATCATCCACTTAGGTACAAAAGACAAACGCTGGTTGTTAGTCATTATTTATATACTTTCATAACCAATACATAATTCATATTTTTCACAGGCACACACACCATAGGAGTTTTTTTATTTTTCATTCTTAACTTTGACTTTTAATTAAGAAGGTTAAGACAGGAGGGTTACTCCTTTTAACATTACTTTGAGTGGAGTCTCTGCGCAACCCGTTCATGAGCCCAAGCAGGCCAAGTGTTGTAACCATGCTCTGATACCAATTTGTAACACACCCACCATGGGGCTAGAAACTTTTTTGACTTTTTCCTTCTTTTCACCGAGGAACAGAATCCCCCGAATACCTATGGGGCTTGATACAGACCCTTCCATCCCTTAACCATACTCATATAATCAGCGGCTAGGACCACAGGCCTTATAGGAAAGGTGCTCATTGGCTTTCACAATTTGGGAAATCGTGACACATGTATTTCCTTTTCTCTCTTATCTCTCAAAGTGCCGAAATCCGAAGGGGACCAATAGTTTGTCATAACTAAAAATGCCCTAGATTAAAACATGTCACTCCACCTTTTGGGGTTTACTCCATCAGAATTTCAGGATGTGTGACGACAGGAGGTCTTGCACCTAGGTTTCCCAGGAACCAAAAATCCGAAACACCAAACACTAACATGCTTCCCTATTCCGGGGTTTCCTCCATCATGATTTCGGGATGTGCGATGACATGAGGTATCACACCTGGTTTTCTCAGGAGCCGAAACTCTGAAACACCAAAATCTAACATACTTCACTATTTCAGGAATTCATCCATCGGGATTTCGTGAGTCGGGGGTTTCGAGACTGGAAAAGACGTGGGGCCTGCACTTAGGTACCCCGGGTGCCAAAATACCGAAATAGGATAAATTTTCCACACTCTATCTTTTGGGATATCGCAAGTCATGATTTTGGGACTTGCGAGTACAAGGGATCTCGCCCTTGGATATTCCGGATGCCGAAACACTGAAACATCAAGACTCAAATCCACGTTAGACCATTTCGGGGTTTCACTAATCAGGATTTTGGGACTAGCGAGTACAAGGGAATTTACCCTTAGGTGTCCCGGGTACCGAAACACCGAAATGCTGAACCAAGTTACACTATGCCACTTCGGGATTTTGCGAGTCGGGTTTTCGTATATCAGAATTTTGGGATGCGCGAGGACAAGAGGTATCGCATCTAGATATTCTGGGTGCTGAAACTCCAAAGTACCCACTCTTAATCTATGCATATATTTCAGGATTACATCCATCGAAATTTCACGGGTCGAGGATTCGGGACTTGTGAGTACAAGGAACTCGCCTCTAGGTATCCCGGGTACTGAAACTCTGAGGTCTTATAACTTCTCCATACTATTATCATTTTGGGATTTTGTAAGTCGGGGTTTCAGGACTTGCGAGTACAGGAGAACTCGCACTAAGGTACCCTGGGTGCCGAAATTCCGAAAACTCATAACTTACCCACACGCTAGCATTTCGGGATTTCATATGTTGGGATTTCGCGAGTCGTGAGGACAAGGGTTCTTACCCTCTGATCTCTCGGGTGTTGAAAAGATAAAACGCTTACCGACTGCCATGTGTACTCTACAGATGGACAGTCCAGGTACTCCCATGGGTCTTGGAATCAACGGTCTTGATTTCTTCGCTACTTACGAAGGTTAAAAAGGGATCGAGGCATTATCGCCTGTGTTCCTTCATCCAATTCAACGGTCGTAACACGCCTTAGATCCTATGAAAGGATCTCATTCATGCATTTAGCAAGATGGAGGGTATCTTGGGTACTGAACCACTGAAAGTTCCTTAATTCTTCCACACGTTGTCATTTCGGGATTTCGCGGGTCAGGGTTTCGGGACTCGTGAGTACAAGAGGACTTGCACCTAGATACCCCAGGTGCCGAAATGCCGAAATGTGCTAAGTCTAATAGGACCATTCTCTCTCTCGTGCAGGGTTTTTCAGACTTACGCCATAAAATCCTCCGGTAGATTCTTGGGTAAACTTTTAAAAAGGGTGTCCCTGTGGGAAGATCTATCCAAGACATCACTTGAGAAAAATAAGGGAATAGATTTCCCGAGAACAGACTTGAATACTGAATCCATTCAAAATATACATATATACAAATATATACGTAATTCATATATGGTCTTTCCAATATAAGCATGCATCCACCATTTCTGATCAAACACCATACAGACAGTCTTATACGGAAATCATTCGTAATTTCACAAACCATGAGCATACATGTCAGAATATTTAAATTCAAGACTCAAGATATAAAACTTATCAGAAAACACCAGGTGTGATATAACTGCTGAGAGGGGTGCTCATTTCCACCCAACCGTATTCTCAACAACTCCGAATGGATTTACCAATAGCCACCCCCGAGCTAGACCATGATGCTTGAGACTCTCCGTCTCGGTTCTTCAGCGATTGAGAATGAAGCTTACTCTCCTTCTTCTCTGCTATTGCTCACTCTGTATTTTGTTCCAGAGTTCTTCCGATCTCCTTCCTGCGATCTCTTTCTCGCGCCTCCCTTTTCACACCTTTTACCTGCTTTTTCTTTTCCGACGAGGTTGTGTGTGGCACAAATTTCCCCACGGTGGTCAGGTCTGAGGCCTCCATGGATGGGCGGTTCACCCCCATCCCTCATTAACTCATGAGGATCCTCTTCACCTACCATCCTGGTGAGTAATTCATTTCGGGGCCAACGAGCCGCTCTTGGTTCTCCAGTTTAGTGAAGACCAAATATGGTTTGGTTCAGTGGAAGTTAACACCACCATTATAGGTGCCTTCCACCACCTTTCTTTAGCCATCGTGGTCTCTTTGTCAGCACATCCCCCTCCCAATAGTCTTGCAACACACACACACACACACACACACACACACACATATATAATGTTAATTTACATTCATCGACCTTATATACTAAATTCCTTTCAAAATCACACATTCACATCTTTGCGTTTTCCACAGTTCTTGGCCAGCACAATTATTTTTACAGACTGGCGGAAATAGGGTGTTACAGGTTTTGACAGTCATGGTGATTAAAAACAGAGGAAGAATGTTCCATTGTTTGTTGATTTTTCCACCATGCTCTCTCAATCCACTTGCATAGAACATGCAATGTCAAACCTACAATGAACAACCTGTAACAATAATAGAACATGTAATGTCAAAACTACAATGAACAACCTGTAATAAAAATGAACCAATAAAGTGGTCTGTTAAGTATATGTACAACAATTTATAGCACACAAGAGATTAGCATTTTAAAAATAAAATGACTGCAGATGTAATAACCTGTATCATGAAAATAATACAATTTTTTTTACAAAGATTTACTTCTCTAGGCAATTATCATTTGTCAACTCATGAACCCCTCCCCCACACCTAAGTATTGTGACACCTCACAATCAAAAGTATAGGAAACCAATCAGTTTTCCCAATAGTTGAAGGTTTATAGTTTGTAAAGTGTAAATATAAATTTCACATATTGGTCTGATGAGACGGTTAGAAGATGGCCCCACCTATAGGATAAGAGATCCTATCTATAGATAAGAAGAGGTAGTCAAGAGAGTTTCAAGATAGTCTCAAAGTTAGTTCTCAATGGCAAGTTTATGGAGTTCATTAACCTTATCTTAACCATACATACTTCATGTCAGATTTGTCTACAAGTAATTCCATACATTAGGATAAGTTTTAAATTTATTATTTATTTTTTTGTCAGATTACCATCCTCGCTAGGTAGAATGCCCCACTGCCAGCAAGCCTGTTCAGTACTCCGAAGGGTTTACCTAGTCATACCATAGGCCGATACCCACTGCCAACAGACCTGTTCAGTATCCAGATTGGTTAGCCTCTTACACCTTTAGAGATTGTCCCTCCATATTTTAAGATTTCAGTATAAGATTTATTTATGCAAAAAGGGGGGGCAACTCTGAAAACAACCTTTTTTTTTTCAATTGGGATGGTATTTATGTTAGAGGATGACTTTCTATTATATTACTTAGTGATTGTCCTGATGTAAAGGGTACTTAAGAAGATGTGGCCTATCTAAAGATATGATATAATCAAGCTATTTAGTGTGTAGTGGAAAATACCATTGAGAAAGAACATAAAGGTATCTCTAGGATAAACTCACTTTCTTCTTTTGTAGTTATTGTGATGTTTCCATGACTAACTGCTAATGAGACCTCCTTGTTACTCTTTAATAAAGACACTTTACTCACTTACTTAGGTTTCTTGGGAAAATTTGTACGAGAGACCTCTAAGCTTGATGGTTATGGTATCACTTCCTTATACATTGGTGAAGAGTTTCAAGAGTAACTGCTTTGGAATGCCTTAAGAAAATGAAAATTTTTGAAAACAATATGGCCAATTACAACAAGTCAATATTCATTTGATGCTTAGTAGACAAAAAAATTCAAGTGTAACAATGTTTTGAAGAAAAATCCTTCTTTTATATTTCCTTGAAACTGTCTACTCCTAGTGAAATAAATACTTACAAAAATCTATAGAATTGCTTTATGAACAAAATTCAAAAACTATTTACACTTGTACAGTAGAAAATTCGGAAAAAGTTTCAAGAACAAGGGGGGAATTCCCCATCTACTAAGGCCAATGCCTTGTCAGTTGACATGACCTATAGAAAATCCTCTTTGGAAATGGGCTTATGATAAAATTTGAGTCAGTTTCCATTCACTACAAAGGAGACTTGTCCATCATCAATTGTTTTGATTTTTACAGCTCCATTGTCATATACAGTGTCTACCTCGTAAGGGCCCAACCACCGGGTGGTGAGTTTACCTTTGAAGGTTTTAAATCCAGAGTCAAACAACAAATCCCAGTCACCAGTTTGGAAGTGTTTCTTCTTAATAAACTTGTCATGCCACTTGCTCCTCTAGTTTTGGATTAATATTGTTCGTTGGATGGAATCTTGCCTGATCTCATCCAACTCATTCAATTGTAGGTATCATTGTTTCTGAGCCTCATCCAAGTTCAATCCCAATTCTGCAGCAATATGGAAGGTCCTTACTTGGAATTCTATTGGTAGAAGTACTTGTTTCCCATACACTAGCTCATAAGGGGTATGCCCAGTGGTGTTCCTCCAGGTGGTCCGATATGCCCACAAAGCCTCTAGAAGACTGTCAGCCCAATCCCGGTAATGTAATTGAAAAATATTGGTTAAGATAGCTTCCAGAACTTTGTTTGTATAATCTACCTGACCATTGGCTTGCGGGTGGTATGTAAAAGATTTACAGTGTTTAATCCCATATTTCTCTATTAGCTCTCTCATCATCTTGGAAGTGAATTGAGTGCCTTGGTCTGTAACAATTTCACGAGGGACACCGAAGCAGGTAAAGATGTCTTCATAGATGAATTTGACAACAGACTTTTCTGTATCCTTGAATACGGATTTTGCCTCTACCCACTTGGTGACATAGTCCGTACAAACCAAAATATAGTTCTTTTTATGAGACATGGGTGAAATTGGTCCTACAAAGTAAAGGGCCCATTTTTCGAAGAGTTCTATCATAAGTTGGGAACGCAAGGGAATTCCGTTAGCTAGCATAGGTCTTCCTATCCTTTGGAAGCTATCACAAATTCTCACATACTTGGAAGCATATTTGAAAATGCTAGGCCAATAGTAACCCGAATGTAACACCTTATATGCTATGCGTTTGTCAGAAAGATTACCACCACATGGTCCATCATGACAACTTCGTAGTATTTCTGGTACCTCATCCTCTTGGATACATCTATGAATAATCAAATAAGGACCTATGTGAAAAAGGTCATGAACAACCCAAGAGTAATTAGCACTTTGCATAATAATTTTACGCTTTTCACGAGGTGACAAATGAGATAGTAATTTCCTAGTAGCCAGATAGTTTGCCATATCTGCAAACCACGAGGTATTCATAGAGAGGGAAAAAAGGTGCTGGTCTGGGAAACTATCATCTACAGGGATATCATCATCCTCATTTTTTATTCGTGAAAGAAAATTAGCTACCACATTATCCTTTCCAGGTCGGTCAAGCATAGTGATATTAAATTCTTGTAATAACAGGAGCCACCTAGTCACTCGACCATTAGTTATGGGTTTATTCATGAGAAATATAATGGCAGAATGATATGTATGTACGAATACTTCGTAACCTATAATGTAATGATGAAACTTGTTGATAACATGAACAACTGCCAAGGATTCCTTCTCGGCAACTATGTAGTTTAGCTCGACAGGGGACAAGTTCTTGCTCACAAACTAAATGGAATAGGACTGCTGGTCCTATTTCTTCCCTAATAATCCTCCTATTGCAGTGTCGGAGGCATAAATGGATATATGAAATGGGAGAGTCCAATTGGGCCCTCTAAGAATTGGTGCCACAAACAACTTAGCTTTCAGGGTTTCAAAGGCAGTTTGACATTGCTCAGTCCAGACAAAATCAACATCTTTTATTAACAGTCCAAACATAGGTGCAACAATCTTTGTAAAATTTTCAATAAACCGCCGATAATATCCGGCATGTCCAAGAAAGATTCTCACCTCTTTCTTAGCATTGGGGGGTGGAAGTCCGATGATGACCTCAATCTTTGCAGGATCAGATTTTATCCCTTTAGATGAAACATGATGTCCTAGAACCACTCCTTCAGTCAACAACATTTTACATTTTTCATGAATTAGAGACAGGTTCATTTCTTGGCATCTGATAAGAACTTTTTCTAGGTTATCTAAGGCTTCCTGGTAAGTATTTTCATAAACTATGAAGTCATCCATGTAGAACTCCACACAATCATGGATAAGATCAACAAATATTCCTAGTACTTATCATTGAAATGTGGCAGGAGCATTACACAATCCAAATGGTAGGACCCTATAGGCATAGGTTCCCCAAGGAAAAGTAAAGGTAGTCTTGTCCTCGTCCTCGGGTGCTATGAGAATTTGATTGTACCCACTGTACCCATCTAAAAAGGAAAAATACTTCTTTATAGACAAGGTATCCAAAACTTGGTCAATGAAAGGAAGATGAAAGTAGTCTTTCAGAGTGGCTTTGTTGAGTTCCCATAAATCAACACAAATTCTCCATTTCCCGGTCACTTTCTTTGGAACCACTACAAGTGGAGATACCCACTTACTGTCGGAGATGGGATAAATAAATCCGAAATTTAATAACTTTTGGATCTCCTCTTTTACTATATCTTTGAGTGTTGGGTTCATCCTTCTCTAGGGTTGCCTAACAAGTGTTACTTCCCCCTGGGTATATATGTGATGGATGCATGTGTCAGGGTGTATACCCTTCATGTCAGTTTATTCCCAGGCGAATGCTCCTGATTGTTCTTTAAGGATACTTACTAACTGTTTTTGTTGGTCTGTATCTAGCCTGGAGTTTATATGTAAAAATTTCCCTGGACTAATCTCGTATGGCATATTATAAGACATGGCAGACTCATCTATATCGAAGGTAAAATATGTCAAAGATAAAATATGTCGAAGATAAAATGGATGGGTCCAATTGTTCCTAAAATTCTTCCCCAAACATGTACTCAAATTGGGGAAAATATTGTGGAAAATCCACACATGTGATAGCAGAAATAAACTAGTTTAGCACATATTCTGTTGTGTGCTCCTAAAGTGCCCAGACATGGTCACTTGGCGATATGGGTTCTTCCTAGTCCTCATTCTCATATGGACATTCAAGCCACCATAGATTCTCCATGATAGGTTGAGCTGGAGGGTAAATGGCGAGCTTCTGGATAGAGAGTCCATTCGATATAGTCATTTCTCCCTCTCTACAACCAATAACTGCATTGGCTGTGGCTAGCCAAGGTATTCCCAAAATGATGGGATGGAATTTGGTAGGATCCTTTGAGTGAATGACAATAAAATCTACTGGTTACTCCCATGAGGCTAAAGTAACCATGATATCATCTAAAATTCCTTCAGGTATAACCTTGGTCTTATCTGCTAATTCCAAAATGGTTGGGGTAGGCCTAAGAAGAGGTTGTAATTGTAATTTCTCCAAGGTAGTAGCGGTCATAACATTGATGGCTGCCCCTAAGTCTATGAGAGTGTTTCCAATGGAGACCTCATTAATGGTTATGGTCACTACGGGGTTTCCCGGGTTCCCATATTTTTCTAGTTTTGGCTGCTCTGATATGTACTCAGAAAGTCCTCCTACCAAATGTTTTGTAGGAGGGTCATTTTGCTTCCTATCTAGATTTTTAATACACAATTATATGACTAGATTATTGTATATTGGAATGTCTTTAATGGCTTGAAGCAGGGGAATCTTGACACAAATATTCTTCAATTCATTCAAGATGTCAAATTCTGGTCGGGTGGTAGGTTTCACGATTACCAATTTGTCTAGATAAGGAGGGGCCTTCGTAATTTGTGAAGGTTCATTTTGGGGAAGCTTGGGTTCTTGGTTCTTAGGAATAATAAAATATTCCCACCTAGTGTCATCCATGGGTTGTTTGGTGGTTTCTTCTTCTTCTTCTTCTTCCTGGATGACTATTGAAGCTCTCTACTTATCCAGAATTTTTCTCGATCTTAGTTGAATTTCCTATAATGGAACATGAGTAATAACATATTTCGGGAAGGCCTTCATATCAACATTATGAAGAGGTTGTGGGGTCTTATTATTGAGATTCAACACTGGTTGTGCCGGTAATAATTCCGGTCTCGGGGAGCTTGCATTTTGATATTGTAGCAGTTGTTGTTGTGGAATAGGAGGTAAAGGTGGTGGAACAAAACCTGGTAGAAGCTACAGAGTGTTTGGTGGAAATTGAGGATAAGGATGGTTAGACATAGGGATAGGTCGAGCTTGAGGGTGTCCTTGGTTATGTCCTCCTCTCCATCCTTGAATCCAAGGATGTTGGTAATGAGTAGATCTATTTTTCCAACCTGGTGAGTTCCACTGTTTTTGTTGTTGATAATAGGGTGGAACTTGATATTGTAGATCTAGGTATGTGGGTTGGTTCCTAGGCTGCCATGGCCTCCTAGGTACTGTTGATGGGACCTAAATCCATTGTCTCAACAATAGGAACCAAAACCACCACCGAGGCCCAATTAGACTGTAGCATTTAAAATGGAATGGTTCTCCAGATCTTGCGATCCGACCAATTTATCGATGGGCTTTGTGTTTCTTTATGAAGGCTCGTCCTTCAATTAGGACTATTTTCTTCTGTATTTTCTCTTGGGTGGGGCTGATATGAGAGATGAAAGATAGCATAAACCAACTTGACAATTAACAGGATTAAGTTCTAACTACTGGGGAAGAGGTTAATCTTGGGATAACCCGTTGCTCAACATGTAGATAATTACTCTATACCACAAGCCTAGTACTAATACATTAACCATGTGAGCATCTAATTACTGTTTGAGAAAATAACTATCAGAAAGAAAGCACATATGTAACAAGATAATGACAAGAAAAATAATTCATCTACCATAACCATGCATTACATAATAACACAACGATTTATCTTCATCATTAAAGCAAATAACATCAAAACATTACACCAGATAACTTGACAACATAATTAATTTCTCTTACTCATTACTACATCATTCATGAAATAGGATAGGAAGTAGTTCTTCTCCAAGTCCAATCACATGCATGTGATGAAAATAGTTTGTCTTTGGTCCAGAAGGACTTCTCAATTTGTAGCGGTCTCAAAATAATTCTTAACAACCAAAAAGAAAGAGTTCTTACAACAACCATTGACCTCTTTCTCATTGGCCGATGTCTTTATTTATAATATAGAGTTTTAATCGAAACTAAATACTAATTGCAGTTTAAACAAAATAAAATTGCCACGTGGCGTTATCTTCTAACAACTTCTTTAATAGTCATCCTGAGATACTTCTTGGAAAGGATGACTTCTCTCGTATTTAGTCCAGTTGACAAACAACTTTTCACAAGTTTGAGCCCATGGAAATCTATTCTGTTCCATTGGGGCCACATATATTCTCTTGATGTCTACTGCATGCTTCCGATACTTTACTAAGCTGGAGTTTAGCTGCTGTAGAATGGTTTGGGCTTTGATCAGATGTTCTGCGAATTGTCATAGTTTCCCTAGCTTCGCATCGATTATTTTTGCGAGTTCTTCCATCCATAGTGCATCTTGTTCGACATGCATTTTGACCACGTTGCTCAGATCAATTAAATTATTTGGGGTGCCGAACTCAGGGAGCTCTGTTTCCTTCATTACTCAGTCGATTCTGCATAAGCATTTCTATCGGTGAGACCGCAAAGTGAGCCTTATTTGGTGATTAGGGAATCGTTCCTACAAGCGGGATTGAGATATTTTAGCGATCAAGCGATATGACATAAGGTACTAACAAACATAATGGATCAATGCATACCTGTGAAGCTCATTATTTTTTATCGTTTAATACTTATGTGATCCTGAATACTCCTTTGAATTACCTACGATGTCTTTTATCCATGCCACCGCTCCTCTTTAGTTTAAACGAGTCACGTCATCGTGCCATAGCGTGGTAAATTGAGTACGACAGATACACGCGTTGGAATCGTCATAGTGGTTGCTTGACCTTTGATAATGAGAAAAGACGTCAGAGTTGAGCTTGCGTGTGTATGCTCCTAAAAGGTCAGGTACCATAGTAAGGAAGTTGTTTAATGCCTTCAGAGCCTGTATCACCAAGTGTGTCAACTATCATTCGTCAATAATGGAAGCTGGGGAGTTTAAAGAACTTGGAACGATTATAATGCACATTCTCTGCAACTCCGTTCGATGACACTTTAAGCGTCATGGGTTACATCCGAGGAGAAACTGTGATGCGTTAAGTCTTCAAGGCATCTCTTCATGCCTCTGTGATGCGTTAAGTTTATGCCTCTGTGATGCTGATCTTGTGCGTTTATTCAGGTGAGACTCAATGTAGTGGTCTTTATCACCTGTAGGCATCCAAGCCACCAGTTGTTGCATTATAGGATCCTCTCCTAACAAGGGATGGGGTTTGCGAGGTAGCCAAAATGCCAGGTTCAAGCCCCAACATGCCTGGGATTCCTTCTTATTGGATCCTAGTGTCTTTGAAGCTTCGACATGAGGTAGAAGCCTTTGCTCGGAGAGGGTGTTGGCACCTTTGATGGAAGTTGGGGTGGAGAGAAGTATGCTTGAAAGAGGTATGCTAGGGGTCACACCCCCAGAGGAGCGGACACCACGGAGAAGAGGAAGTCCGAGGAAAGACATTGGAAAAAGGAGGGAGACTGCCCCCAATCTGAGATGAGTGTACATCCCGCCACTGAGGGGTCTACGACACTTATTAACTGGTTGGGGCTTGTGGAGACTACCATTAAAGGAAGTGGGGGACAAAAGGGGAGGGAAAAAGGACTGGGTTCTCACGTTAAGAGTCCCATCCAACAATTAGAGCAAGCACAACTCGCGATAGCTGAACTCTATCAAGAAAATAGGGAGTTGCGGAGCCATTTGGGAGCAGAGAACTAGGGGGTATCGACATCGAAGGGTTGCGGAGGAAGCACCATTTGGCTCCAGAGACAGCTTTGAGAAGCTCAAGACACAATTGTGCAGTTACGCGAGGCGTAGAGGATGGCAACAAAAGAGGAAAATGAAACATTACACAGTGCGAGAAGTAGTCTGGGAGAGCGTGCACGTGCGGGATATGCATAATGGGCAACCCCCCCCTGATTTGGGTTCCCCGTAGTGACACTTAACATTTCTTCTCTCTTGACATAAGATTTTTGTATTTTCATTGTGACCGGGTTGGTCAGTAAAGACACTGACAATATCTACTCGTATGTAGCCCAAATTTGGCAGGAAATTTTATAATTACATGAAAACTTGAAGCTTCTTGAATGCATTGTGTTCCCTTTTGGATGTAAATTAACTACATTCTTTTATCTGCATTTTTCGCAGATTATGTGATTTTATAATTGTTATTTTTGCAAATGTGGAATTGTTGATTATTGATTGACGTTGATGTGGCTTATTAACCCAGGATTACTTAAAATATTTGAACATAAAATTTAGCATTTGGATGGTGGGTAAGGATTGCACTTAAGGGCTCTACTTATGTCAAAATCACTAAAGGAAAAATATATTGTGACTACCTATGCCTGAGTGGCGTCGGGGATCAGTAATTTTAAAAGTGAAATGTTAATGTGTATTTTAATTTGTAATTCTCCGACACCAAAATCGTGTCGAGTGTCGGCAATCAGCGATACCGCTCTTCTTTATGCATGACGCTTACCTTTTCATTTTCCTACCGAAGCCGAACAGATCGGTCTTCGGCGATACTTCTGTTAAAATTCAATCGTAAAAAAGAAAAACGTTCATTTTTTGACACCGATGAAGACATATGTTTGGCTATGTTAAACCTCTCAAAGGATTTTCATCACCTTTAACGTTTACCAATGCTGAACTCCTAAACGCGTTGGGGAAAGCTTTAGTGTGCCGATTCCTTAAGTAGCTTGTTAAGGGTCTTTTAATGATTAAGATGATTCTTTGTTGTATGTTCAGGCACACTTTAGAAAATTCAAACATGAAACATAAGAAATAAGTGTAAGTATCATTTTCATATTGAAGGAAAAATAGATAGTGCAAAGGATCAAGTGGTACTCAAAAGTAAAAAATGAACATAGAATTTTAGGGTGTGTTGAGTGCTCAACAAATAGAGATTCATTGGGCGAAAGAAAAATCTCTATTCCTCCTTCGTTTCCTGTGACCCTGACTCATTCCCCTTTATTTGTTTTTATTTTTTATTTTTTTATGTTACTGGAAGTATTGTTTTAGGGATTGGACATTTACTGGGAGGGCATCAGGTTCTCCCCTTAGACTCTGCAATTGATAAGTGCCTGCCTTGATTTTCTCTACTAATAGGAAAGGTCCAAGCCATAGACTCTGGAACTTAGAATGTTTCCCTTTAGGCTCATTTTCTCTGTCCCACTTAAGGACTAAGTCTCCTACTTCAAAATTATTTTCTTTATCCTTATGCTTATCGAACCATATTTTCACTATTTGTTGGTGAGCTAGGAATTTTGACTTAGCATTCTCCCTCTCTTCTTCTAGAATGAGTAGAGTGCTAATCCTTTGCTGCATGGCCGAAGATGATTCTTTGTTGGAATCTTGGGCCAACTGAAGTGACGAGATATAGAGCCCATTTGGGAGGATGGCTTCTTGCCTATAGACCATAAAGTATGGGGAATTTACTATGGCTTCCTTAGGCATGACCCTATAGGCCCATAGAGAATTATAGAGTAGATTATGCCAATTTATTTGGTTATCCATGACCATCTTATTTAATATCCTTACCAGGTTTTTATTAGTCGATTCAGCCATGCCATTTCCCCGGGGATAGTAATTTTCAGAGTACTTGATTATGATTCCTTTGTCTAGAGAAAACTCTGTCAATAGGGTTGACGAAAAGTAAGCTGCGTTATCGAAGACCAGAACAGAAGGGACACTGAACTTCATGATCAACTATTGTTCTATAAATTGGATAACCACCTTTTCGTTCACACAAGTCAGAGGAATGACCTCTGTCCATCTCGTGAAATAGTTGGTGGTGGTAAGAATGTACTTGTGTAGATTCGAGGAGCTAGGTGTGATTTCTCCTATGATATCCAACCCGCACTGCTCGAAAGGCCGAGAGACAGTAACAGGTTGGAGTGGGACTGCTGCTCTTTTCTCCTTTCCAGTGCTTATTTGAAAAGTCTTACAGTTTCTAGTATAAGTATGAGCGTCTTTGAACAAGGTGGGCCAATAATAGTCGGCTTTCAGAATCTTATGAGAGGTAGTGTTTCCTGCAAAATTTCCTCTGGAGGGGCCATCATGGAGTTCTTTCAGTACCTTTCCTATGTCTTATTGTTCGAGACATATTAACATTACCCCGTCATAATTTATCTGGAAGAGCCCCAAATTTATAAGATGATAATGTGCATATTTTAATCTCAGGGCTCTCCTTTCTCTCGGGTTGAGGTTTTCGGGACAAGTCCCGTGATGTAGGAGATAAGTTAAATCTTTGTACCCAGAGTCTTGTCCTGGGGAGATGTATGCTACTTCACCACACCATAATGTCATTTCGTTCTCCCATCCGAGATCTTCATTTACTTGATCCTAGGCTTCGACTGCAAGTTTTCACAAACCTTGTCCCTTTACTAGTTTTGTAGGTTTTATATCTAGATCAAATTCCTAGACTACCACCATCGAGTTTCCCCTTCTTTCCCCCATTTCCTACTGGGTGAAAAAGGATCAGACTACAGGGTGCAACACAATTACTTTAGTGTGATTCTTGAGGATGGAAGACCTGAAATGTTTTACTGCCTTATAAACCGCGTAGGCCTATTTGTCTACAACAAGATAATTGAGCTTAGCTCCTTGAAGATTAGTACTCATAAATGACACAGGGGCTTCGTTGTTTCCATCATCCTTCTGAGTCAAAACTATAGCTAGCGATTGATCGGAGGTGAAAGTATAAAGAAAAAAGTCTCTATTGAAATCGGGACTTCGCAACACCGGGGCCCGGGAAATGACAACTTTGATATTATTGAAGGCGTATTTTTTCTCATCATCCCACTTAAATTCGACATATTTGCGTATCATCTTTTGTAAGGGTTTGATGATTTCTGCGAAGTCAGGAGTGAAATTCCTCACAAAATTGATTTTCCCAAAAAAGGATTGCATAACTTTCTTATTATGGGGTAAGGGAAGTTGAGATATGGCTTTAATTCTTTTGGGGTCTATGCGAATCTCTACCTGAGATATAATGTGACCTAACAACTTACCTTCCTCAACACCAAAGATAGTTTTCTTAGGGTTTAAGGATATACCGTATTTCCTACACCTCTAAAAAATCTGAGTTAAGTGTTGGATGTTCTCTTCTATGTTCTTTGAATACATTGTTACGTCATCTAGATACACTACCACACATCTATTAATTAGTCCCCGGAAGGCTATGTCCATGGCTCTTTGGAAGGTTTCTCCTGCGTTGATTAACCCAAAAGGTATGCTCTTATAAGTGAAGGTTCCCCATTTGGTTCAGAAAGTGGTTTTTAAACGATCTCCCTCCGAAACAAGGACTTGGTTGTATCTTGAGAAATTGTCTAGTAGAGAGAAAATATCCAAGCCCGACACGGTCTGCAGGAGTTGTTCCATTAGCGGGACTGGATAATTGTATTTTTCCGAGGCCTTGTTGAGGTTCCTAAAATCTACGCATAGGCGGATCTCCCCTGACTTTTTCCTCACCGGAATAAGGTTTTCTACCCAAGTGGAATGCCAAACCTGAAAAATGATCTTGGCATCTAAGAGCTTCTTTAATTCCTGATACATAAGAGACTCCAAGGCTGGGTGATACTTTCGGAGCTTCTGTTGGAAAGGTTTTAATTCCAGTTTTAAAGGGATGGTATGTTGAATGATGCAGGTATCATACATTTTCAAATCCCTATAGGACCACATGAAGACATCCTGGTATTGTCTGAATAATTTGAGGTAAGATTTCCTCTCTTCCTTAGACATAGTCTTGCCCAGATTCACATTCTTGGGACTCTCTGGGGTTTCAAGATTCTCAGTTTCATGCAAGGGGAAAGAGCTACTAGTATTTCCATTTTTGGGTCCCTTAAATCGCTCCTTGAGATCAAAAATATTTTCTAGATTAGCTATCCCTTTTGGGATCATGTGAAACTTTGATTTATCCATAGCTTGTCCCATTCGAGGATCGGTTTCTGCGGATATCTCATGGAATTCTTCATCGTCAATAGTGAGTTCTTTGAAATTGTCTTGGTTAGTCAAGAAGTTTATGATTTGTTCATCTCCTTCGAATACTTTCCAATTGGAAATGTTATTAGGTACCGACTGTTTGTAGAGTAGTTCCACAGTAAATCATGAGGCTTCATAATATTCTAAAGGATATAGACTAGAAGCGGCTGTGGCCAAGGAGTCATCGAGAATATTCTTTGTCCTAGGGACCCCAGTGATATTAAAGGCCTCAAAGTGTTTTATTAGCCTATGCACTTCCTGCTGATAATTCTTCAGATGCAGAGAATTGCAATGTATAGTATTTCTTACTTGTCTAACAATAATTTCAGAGTCCCTGAAAACTTTCAATCCTTTGATATCGAAATCTATAGCTTTCCTTAATCCTTGTACTAGAGCTTCATATTCGAAAGTGTTGTTGGTACATTCAAATTCTATCCTACAGGACAAGAAATGACATTTACCAATAGGATTGATGAGAATTCATTATGCTCCAGATGCTTCTTGATATTTAGATCCATCAAAATAGGGGTCCACATTTGTGAACGGGGATCACTATTTTCGTTTCCATTATTATTTTCTTGTTCCCTGACCTCTTGTTTTGCAAGTTCTAGCACTAAGTTTTGGCAGAAGAAGGTTTATCCTATTGGGATCGACAATTTGTCTTGAAATATCAATTCAGAGTTTTGAGTAAAAGGAACATCGGATAAGAGAGGAGTGAAGTTTCCAAAGTAGGAGTCACAGGAATAATTGCCCAGTATGGGGAAATCTGTGAACGAGGGTTCATTAGGGTCTTCTAAATCAGTGACCATATGTTTCAAATATATCTCCCTATCGATTCTGATCATGTTCTTGTATCCCTTCAGTGGTAGCCAAAGGTGTGCCCAATCCGTACTGAAATAACCATTTATCTTTTTAGACCAGTCTCGGCTTAGTAATAGCCCATGCCTCTGGGATATTTACTACAATAATGTCGATCACTTGCACAAATGTGGGGTGCGTCGATATCCTTATCATCACGTCTTTGAGTTATCCTATGACCTTGACCTGGGTCCTATCCAGTTGTATGACATGTTTATCAGTCTTGAGAGGAACGACATTCAATTTCTTGCAAACATACAAGGGCATGACATTGGAGGATGCTCCAGAATCTACTAAACAGTTGTGGATGTTTATATTGAATATTTCAAACATTAGGAGGAATGGGTGGACAAAAGGTTTTTCTTTTCTATCTCCCGAACATGCATTCACAGTTTGTTTGAACACTGGACCTATGTGAGTCAAACTTCTTTCTGGGCCATTTCCCGCCGTTGGGTTTTCCACAGATTTCAAGGCCTGTAATAGAAAGTCTTTCTGTTGAGGGATCCTACATATATCCATAAATGAAATGTTGGCCTTTAGCTTCTTCAAATATTAGACCACGTTGTAATCTAGTTTGGGAAACTCTTGGGTGTGAATGCTTATAGGATTTTTACCGAGAGCAAAAGACGTTTTCGAGTGGTTGGGATTTAGCTTACTTTTCGAAGCTCGGGTGGCATCAATATATTTTGAGTCGGGTAGAACCTTACTGCGTGTCTGTATCACTGAAACTTCCGCAGGTTGTTCCCGAGACTCAAAACGATCGCTGGAAGGCATGATCATGTTGGGATCCCATATTAGCATGGTTGTGTCTTGTGGTGGGTCAAATTCTTCCTGGTCCACCATATTCATAACCAAACTGCTAGGCTGTTCGGCTAGGGAGACTTCATCTAGAACCGATTGGCCATCAAATTCATGGCATGTACCCATTGAGGGAAGTCTCTTTCGGAGTGGTTCTCCTGATGATAAGTACAGAAAGAATCAGATGCGACATTCCCTGGATCGATATTTAAGTTAGTGGGGGGGGGGTTCAATTGCTTTGAAAGGCAGGTTTATTTTAAAGAAATATTTATAGGGCCTTTGGCCTTGGTTTCCCTCCCCTGCATTTCTCTTCATGTCTATGATTTCATTTGATAATTTCTTCACCA
>ML798261.1:200123-233115 GCA_009831015.1 Picea engelmannii | reverse complement strand
TATTGGAGGATTGTATCTTCCTCTTGGAGGTTTATCCCTCCCTTTACATTTGGAAGCTGTAGCTACCTTTGGAAGTCATTACTTCCCTTGAACAATAACTATTGATTATTTCTCATATATTGTGCATGGTGTATTGTGGTGATTGGCGTAACTCTTATACTATTGTTCATTGCTCATTGGATATAATTGAATGGTTTAAGTATAAGTTGAAAAAGGTTTTAAATTGTACTTGATACTGATTCACCCCCCTCTCAGTTTCAACATAACTGAAACTAACGACTAATTGTTGTTTAAACAAAATAAAAATCACCATGTGGCGTTATCTTCTAACATCTTCTTTAATAGTTGTCCTGAGATATGTCTTAGAAAGGATGACTTCTCTCATATTCAGTTTAGCTGAAAAACAGGTTTTCACAAGTTTGAGCCCATGGAAATGTATGTTGTTCCATCGGGGCCGCATATATTCTCATAATGTCTACTGCATGCGCCCGATACTTTACTAAGCTAGAGTTCAGCTACTATAGAACAGTTCAGGATTTGATCAGATCTTCAATGAATTGTTGTAGTTTCCCTGGATTCACATCAGCTGTTTTTGCGAGTTATTTGGTCCATAGCGCATATTTTTCGGCATGAAGTTTGACCACGTTGCTCAGATCAATGAAATTATCGAGGGTGCCGAACTCGGGGAGCTCTGCTTCCTTCATTACTCAGTTGATTCTGCTTCGACATTTCTATCGGCAAGATCATGGAGCAAGCCTTGTTCGATGATTAGGGAATTGTTCCTACAAGTGGGATTGAGATAGTTTAGTGATCAAGCGATATGACATAAGGCACTAACAAACATAATGGATCAGTGCATACCTGTGAAGCTCGTTATTTTCGATCGTTTAATACTTACGTGATCTCAACTGCTCCTTTGAATTACATGTGATGTATTTTATCCACATCTCCACTCCTCTTTAGTTTAAACGAGTCACGCCATCGTGCCATAGCATGGTAAATCGAGTACAATGTATATGCGTGTTGGAACCGTCATAGTGCCTGCTCGACCTTTGAGACTGAGAAAAGACGTTAGAGTTGAGCGTGTATGCTCCCAGAAGGTCGGGTACCGTAGTAAGGAAATAGTTAAATTCCTTCAAAGTCTGTATGACCAAGTATGTCAACTATCATTCATCAATAATGGAAGCTGGGGAGTTTAAAGAACTTAGAATGATCGTACTGCACATTCTCTACAACTCCGTTCAGCAACGCTTTAAGCATCCTAGGTTACATCCGATAAGAAACTGTGACATGTTAAGTCTTCAAGGCATCTAGTCATGAAGTGTGAGTGTTCTTTTGGAACACTCTGGTTTGCTTCTTTGTTTGGCTATAAATTCTGGGAATTCTATGGGGAATTCCACGCACAAGTCGAGTTTATGCCTCTCTGACACTGATCTTGTGCGTTTATTCAGGAAAGACTCAGTCTATTGGTCCTTATCACCTATAGGTGTCCAAGCCACCAGTTGTTGCATTATAGGATCCTCTCCTAACAAGGGACGGGGTTTGAGAGGTAGCTAGAATGCCAGGTTTGAGCCCCAGTGCGCTTGGGATTCCTTCTTATTGGCTCCCAGTGTCTTTGAAACTTTGACAGGAGGTACAAGCCTTTGCTTGGAGAGGGTGTCAGTGCCTCTAATGGAAGTTGGGGTGGAGAGAAGTACACCTGAGAGAAGTATACTGGGGGCCACTCCCCCAGAGGAGAGGATGCCACGGAGAAGAGGAAGGCCCAGGAAAGACATTGGAAAAAGTAGGGAGACCGCCCCCAATATGAGATGAGTGTACATCCCACCACTGAGGGGTCTACGACGCTTCCTAAATGGTCAGGGCTTGTGGAGACTGCCAGTGAAGGAAGTTGGGAATGAAAGGGGAGGAAAAAAGGGCTAGGTTCTCCCATTAAGAGTCCCATCCAAAGGTTAGAGAAAGCACAACTCATGATAGCTAAACTCTATCAAGAAAACAGGGAGTTGTGGAGCCAGTTGGTGGCGAAGAACTAGGGGGTATCGATGTCACAGGATTGTGGAGGAAGCACCATTTGTCTCCAGATATAGCTTTGAGAAGCTCAAGACACAATTGTGTAGTTACATGAGGCACATAGGATTGTAGCGAAAGAGGAAAAGGAAACGTTACCCTCCCCTTGCTTTGGGTTCCCCGCAGTGACAATTAACATTTATTCTCTCTTGTCGTAAGAGTTTTGTATTCTTATTATGATCGGGTTGGTCATTAAAGAAACTGACGATATCTACTCGTATGTAGCCCAAGTTTGGAGGGAAATTTTCTGTTGAAATAATGTAACTGCAAAGTGTATTCTTATTATTATTTGATATATTATTCATTGGATAAATACCCATTGTGGATTGATCATGTCGGCTATTGTAAAAGGACCAAATCCCTTTTTGTGGATTGGTCATAATGTAATTGTAATAAGCAGAAAGAGAAGTCGGCCCTAGAATATATCAAAGAGGCCCAAGAATATAATAAAAGTGGTTCTAACCATCCAGGAAAAGTAGTTGGCCCTGCTAGTGAAAGGACACTCCCACACTCACTTGTTCATTTGAGAGACAAGTTTCAGAGCTGTAGCTGGAGAAGAGAGAGAGAGAGAGAGAGAGAGGCGCATCTTTGGGAGAGGAATTTCTGTACTTGTTTGAATTATCTCTTGACATTGTATTGGCTATCTATATTAAGGAAGTTTTGCTGGGTTTTCTGCCCCATGAGGGCTTCCCAGGATAAATGATGTGTCTCTTGTGATTGTGTATTTCTAAGTGATCCTATATTATGCTATTGTTATCTATTGAAATGAAAAGAACTCTAATAATAGATTAAACATTAACATGGTATCAGTGCCAAGCTGAAGAGAGCATCTTTCACAAGAGAAAAGTGAAAAACATCACTGTTGCCGTACATGCAAATTAGGGCTTTTTGTTGGTGAGGTATTTCAGCCCTAAAACCATCTAGAAAAGTGCACCCTCCCTCAAGGATCATTTTGGCACCTTCAACGCACCTTTTCAGTGGCTAGATCTCCTGGAAAGTGAAACCCTAGCTTCACAAAGTACCAGAAAACCAGAAAATCAGAGTACCAGAAGTACCAGAGTACCGGAAGTACCAGAAAACAAGAAGCACCATTCTAGAAATCCGCAGATCAAGTTTGAGGGGGTAAAAGTTGGATTTTCAGAAATCTGATTGCACCGACTTACTCGCCTCAGCTCAGCGCATCTATCCTCTGGATTAGAATTTCAAATTTTGAAGTTTTGAAAATTAGGGGTTCTTCATAAAACCCTAAGTTTCAAGTTGCAGTTACAGTCTCAGAACCAGTTGCAGTATCAACTGCAATTGCAGTATCAGTTGCAGTTGCAGTCGTAGTACCAGTTACAATCACCCTTGAAGTTTTTAAGAGTATGTAATGATTACCGCTACTGCCAGATGGTGCCACTACCTGCAAATACTATCAGAGGTATCTACTCACATATGTTTAAATGGTTAAAAATTTAAAGAGTATTTGTAGGAGAAGGGATCTCTTTCCATAGATCCTGTTAGCACTTGGTAAATTTCCTAGAGGTTGAAAAAGAAGAAATCTACAAAGGTAACCTTAACCAATCACTTTAAAGCTGGGATCTAGCCATTCCAGCTTCAGAGAGGGATCTCTCTATAAGATTTAGCTTTATTGTTAATTTCAGATATTAGGCTAGGTAAATAAACTGTTGGTTTTGTTGTAGAAGAGTTTTTTGAAGTAGGTTGAGATGGTCTACACATCCATTGGGCTATGGCGTCTGTGTTTAATTAGACATGAGAAACAACCAGAAACACCAAAGAAGATCTTCACAGGGCGAGATAATACACTCACTAGATCTTTAGTAATAAAAATGATGGACAAAAGAAAAGATAAGGAAAATAACTTCAACTAACAACCAGTTAAGAATTTCTTAATTGAAGATATTAGAAGATAAACATTTAAATCTTTAGAATCGGAAACAGGGTATCAAAGATAAATCCTGCAACATTACGCTATTCATAAATATTAGTTTCAAAAAACAAAATGATTATAGAGAAAGAAAAACATTCAACTTAGAAGATCAACATCACCAATGAACATACGCAAGAATCCTGTAAAGTGCCTCTTCTTTATTAATGTCCGATCTCTTCAAAAATAGTACAGTTTGATAGCAACAGGGTGTGCGACTCAACAACCCCCAATACTTTGGAAAATGAAGTATTTATAATTCAAAATACAAACGTTCCTATCACAACTGATCAGGACGTGCTCATACTATTTTAGTCTTAACTACTTAACTAATCAAAACTGATTGATGACTCGATACAACTGCATGTGAAACTTCTGGGGTAGGCCATTGGCGAGGTGCCTTCACAACCTCTTCTGACTGGACAGGTGACTGGATTTTGACCGCTCATCTGCTAATCTAGTAGATCACACATTTCTTCCCATCCGAGATGACCTGGCACTGTGACTTTAAGCAATCTCCGATACACTTCATCCATGTCTGTATATTTATCAAATGTAGGCTTGATGATGAATATGTGTTTAATCTCATGTTGTATACTAATATCCAACTGCAGGGTATCCATGAATGCTTTGCTCGTGATGCTTCCCTGTATCCCTGCAAACTTGGAACTATCCTTAGACACTTCAATCAGCCTTTTCTTGTAATCAGGAAGTGTCATTAATTTATCATTAATGACCTTCAGGCTAGGTAAGCCTTTCTTTTGGAGAACATCTATATTATTGAAAAAGTTCTGTACTCCTTGATCCATGACTTGAATCTTTTCCTCCAGCTGAAGCATGAGACCTCTTTTGGTTAGAACCGTTTTTACCTCAAGTATAGTTTCCGTCCTGTCCTCGATTTTTAGTTCTTCAAGTTCCTCTCTGGTCTTGGAATTCAGGAACCTAATGATTTCATTTGCTTGTGCTGGCATGTCTCCGAGATCCATTCTGATTTTCTCAACAACTTGCTTGCTCCTCTCGAGCAACTCATTTTGTTCAAACATGATTTGAACCATTGGCCAGATTTCATTTATGGACATGGAAATATCTGTCCACACAATCTCTTTGACCTCAGCCAAAGTCTTCCCTGCCATTGTCTGTTTTTGGAGCTGCTGTAACTCCTTCCTGATTTGTTCATTCACTTGCTTTTCTTTGGATAGGCTTGTCTGGAAAGAAGTCTTGAGCTCTTGGATGTTCTCTACTTCTTTCTTAAGCCTACTAATTTATGATTCTTGCAGGTTCATCCTCTCCATGGACTTGGCCAGGTCTGTTGTTCCTTCTGGTAGTGGCACTGATGTTGCAGATGGAATGGCTGTCACTGTTGCTGTGCTCAATCCTGCAATTGGGATAGCACTCAATGGAATTCTTTCCATTGGCTTCATCTGCTCTTTCTCCTTTAAGAGTCTCTCCATCTCAGACTCCATTTCTTTTAGTTGAGCATTTTGCTCCATGAGTAACTTCAACATCTCATCCTTTTCCCCTTCCTTTTCTGCTATCTCCTTTGCTTGTGGGTCCTCTGTTGGAGGGAGCTTTAGCTGTTTTCTTAAGGATGCGATATCAGCATTTTTCTTTTTAATCATCTCTTCGGCATCCTTGACATTCGCAGGGTCATAACCGATCTTGAGGACCATCTCCTCGAACGTCTTAATTCTGTTGTCTTTCGCGAAAGATGATATTTTCTCTAGCTTAAGTTGGGTCTGGGCATTGTTCAAAGCTACCCGAAATTTTGATGCAGAAGCTGAAGCATGGGCCAATGTGTGGAAAACCATCTCAATAGTTTGCTTTTGCAGATCCATCTGATCTGCTGGATGCACGTCCTTAGCTTGGAACTCAAAGGTAGCCCTTTTGTAGTCTGATATCACCTTAGGATCTGGCACTTGTTCTTGGAGGTAAGCCATATGAATCCTACCCTTTTCTGTGTCAAATGCCGAAAGAAGCCTATGCTGGGTTGTGGATGATTGTTTCTGGAACTGGGCATAAGTGCTACTAGTGAGTGTTTGTTTTTTCTTCTTGTTTAAGTCATATTTTTCGAAAATGCCCAACTTGGGACCAACTTTACTCGGTGGAGTATCTATGGGAGAATTTGTGTATTTTATTGCTGTTGTTATTGCCTTATGATGACTCGAGCCGAAAGGTAGAGTGACTGGCTTGACCATTGTGGTAGTTACTGTGGTAGTAGAAACTTCCTGTTCTACTGTCGCACCGGGCGTTGAAACTGTCTTTGGCTTTTTGGAGTGTATTTGGAATTCCTCTAATGACACCTCTGTCACAGGAGGAGACGACTCCTATTGGGGCCTCTTCTCCTTGGGGACCTGAGGTGTGGTAGCGGGTAACACACTCGGTGAGGGAATCTGTTGTTCCACGTCAATTTGTTGTTCGACGTCCATCAAAGTGTCAGGTACCCATACAGTCTGATTTGCAAATTTCTCGATCTCTGGCTTAGACTCATGGGCATAAGGAACATTCTTGTTTTTCATCCTCATCTTCGAAATGATCCCGCATGGATCATAGTGCCAGGTGAAACTCATAGAGAATTTCATCTCCTTCAACATTCTATCTGCTTCTTCCCCTGCGCCTCAGCTATTGCAGATGAAAGAACCAATCTGCCCCTTGATTCTCAATTGTTGTTTTTTCGGAAACAAAATGAATGTCATGTGAATTCATTATCTGCCTAATATATTCTAATGCAAAAATCCTTACCGAAAAATATTGAGGGAGTTTGTAAGGCACCAATTCGCACCCGAAAACTCTGATTTCAGTGTGGTTCTGGTATAAATACCAGTCTCCTGTCTTTGCGTTGTTCGAGAGATGCAGAATTCTCTGGAATTCATCATTTATTCATGGCTCAGGCTTGCCACTCAACATACTGACCACAGGGTGGTAAAATTGATCAATGAATTCTTTGAAGTCGTATTCAACAGAGTTATGTTTCAGAAGAGAAGTCCACGCTGTGACTGGCTGGGGCCTCCTGTTGGCGTCCATCTTCTGCATGGAGAAACTGAACCTGTCGGCTTGAAAGTAGACGAACATGTAAGACAGAATGGAGGAATATCCAAACATGCCCTCTGTGGTGAAATTCACAAATTGTTCATGAATATTATTGGCTAAGAAGGTGCTGTAGTCGAACTGCGTGGTAGGCTGTTCATCGTTTGAGAAAATGGACAGAAAACCCAGGATGGGCTCATCTACCCATTGATCAGAATAGTAACCAAGCAAGGCACACAGGGAAGAAATGATTTGATTTCCTTTGGTGGAGAACATGGACGAAGGGTAAGGGGGATTGGTGGAAGGGAGTGGAGCAGAAGTGGGGAGGAAAAGCTTAAATATCTGAGCTCTCTGAGGGAAATTCATTTTTTGATATAACTCAATGAGGATTTCTAAATTGAATGGTGACACCAATTCAACACGGGGTATTTTCATCATCTGGATAATATCTTCGGGGGTGATGAAAAAGAGGACGTCTCCAGACAAAGAAACGATGGCTTTCTGGTTGGGGATATAATGGGCTTGGCATTTGAGGGTGAATTCTAGGAAATGATGAATCTGGGGAAAGAAATACAGGGGAAAATTGGACTCCCAGAGTCCAATTTCGTCGCTCTGGTCCAGGAACACCTCCCAGAGCCATGACTGAAGGTCAGAAAAGTCGAAACTGCAAATAGTATCTGCTATCAATCGATCTTTATCGACCAAGGGAATTTTGTCCAGGTCGTCAGGGGGAGGAAGAAAAGGATTCTCTTCTTCCTCAGCTTGTCTTTGCTTCGACACCATTTCAACAACTGTACCTGCAATAACAATATGTTAGTGGGGTCGACTAACTGTGAGTGAAAATGACACTGAAGCAATGGAGGAATAAGAGGTTTCTGGCGCGATGGATGAATAACGAATGAACAGGGAAAACGATAGTTTTATTCAAAAATGGGTTGGTTTGGCACGGGAGAATGGTCAGCATGACAACGGGTATATTATCCAGTTATTAATGGACAACGGGCCACTTGGGGGTGATATGGCAGATGAATGTGGCCAAAACATACGGAGGGGTGACGTGGAGGCTGGTGATTTGAGGTAAAAGTCGCCAAAAGGGGCTGATCATTAATGGAAAAGGTAAAGGCCTGACAACAGGGACTAACTGCAGTTTATGGGATGGGACATGACCCCGGGAACAGGTGGGACAAGTGGACTCAGTGGAGGATGACATCCGTGAGTGACAGGCTGTCAGATATCATGTGAGGGATAGGACTTGAGAACCAATAAACCGACGTCACGAATGACCAAGGGCCCGCCGAAAGGAAATATCTATTCCGGACACCCCCCCCTTGGTTAAAGGCAGGATACCAGGGGGGGTTCGAAATTCATTTTGATCCATTGATCTGTGCCCTGGTTTCCTAGCCGTAGATCTTAGCGCGCTCTTTAATACCCATTTTGGACCCCCGGCCTCCATTAAAGGCAGAATGGAGGGGGGGGGGGTCCGGAATTCAATGTGAACTGTAGATTTAAGCGCTCTGTTCTAGGCCGTCCAGATGTGTGCCCAAGTTATAACCAATTCCGGAACCCCCCCCTCCATTAAAGGCAGAACGGGCGGGGGGGTCCGGAATCCAATGTGGGTCGATGATCTAAGCGCTCCTCGCTGAGCCGTCCAGATGAGCATCCATGTTATTATCGATTCCGGACCCCCCTCGGTTAAAAGTCGAATGGTCGGGGGGGTCCGAAATGCGCTGTGAGCCGTAGATATTAGCGTCATGATCGAGACCATTGATAAGTGTAAGAAACATAGATCAGGGAGCGGAAACATAAGTACTTTGGGGAAAAAATTAGGATACAAAGCATTTTATGGGTTTTTCCCAAATTTTCACATCAACCCCACCAAGGAGACTTCATCTAATCTATTCTAAGGCCATGGGGACATGGGGTAGCAATTTCATCGATCTGGTTTCATGGGTGGTCAAGCAAAACAAACAACTAACCTACATGCTAACCTATCTTCTAGGACTATTAACCCAGATTAAACTGTTGGGTTAAGAAATTACTCTACCTAAGGGCTATCTGACCAGGATTAGACAGTCTGGTTAGATTTTTTCACTAAGCTAAGTAAGGGCTATCTGACCATGATTAGACAGTCTGGTCATATTTATTCACTAACCTATCAACATTGAAAATTTAAAAGAATTTGGTCATGCTTGAAAGGTATGACCAAGTTACTATTATTGCATGGGGCTTTTGTTTAAATTCTTTTATGCCCTATTTTCTTTTCTTTTCTTTTTCTTTTAAAATGAAAAATGAATGACCAATAAAAACACTAGATACAGATAATATCCATAATATCCAAGTCATAAGTTGATTCCCATAATTTATGGGGTGATAACAGCGGCTCCACCTGGGGATGGTACTTGCCCTGTTAAGTGCCAAGAATCCAGTTTCCTGTCATCCTGAACCCATCTGTCTAGTAGCCCTCATTGGACTTATTCTAAGGAAAATTTTGAAAAATAGTGATCAACAACTTAGGGCCTTCTCTTCGGGCTTCAACCAACTGACCCATGTTCCTCACTTCAGAAAATGCAAGTAAAGACTGAAAATTAAAACTAGTATGTACAATGGAGAGTGAGTTCTTCAAATCTCTTACTAAGGTGAGACATAATGTTTCAGCATTCTGCCATTCACAGGTGCTCCTGGCAGATCCGACCCATCAACATTGTTTAACAAAAAGGCATTGTTTCCTCTGAAAGCTTGGATCATGTATGGCCCTGTCCATAGATGATCAAATTTCCCATGCTTTCCCTTGTCCTCGTTCATGGCATCCCATCTCAACATTAGGTCTCCCGGCTCAAAATCATCCTCTTTGGTTCGTTTGTCAAAGATCTTCTTGATGTTCTCTTGGATGACCTGTGTTTTGTTGAAAACATCTTCTCTAGTCTGTTGCAAATGAATCATCTGATTGATTTGTCTCTGGGAGTCATTTGGCTCAGCTTGCATTTCTTGAAGTAACTTCATGACAGGGACTCCCAAAGAAGTTGGGAAAACAACCTCAGTACCGTAAACCAGCTGGTATGGTGACATACCAATTGACCTTTTAGTGGTCAGTCTATCTACCCATAAAGCAAATACCAGCTTATCATGCCATGATTTTTTATTCTCCTGCAATGTTTTCTTGATGGTATTTACCAACGTCTTGTTTTAGGATTCCACCAACCCATTCCCCTGAGGGTAGTAGGCTGTGGAATGCCCCAAGCCAATGTGGTAATGATTGCAGAAATCAATGAGTTTCTTCGACCAAAAGGCAGCTGCATTGTCAGTAATGATCTTTCTAGGACAACCAAAATGAGATAAAATATTATTTTCAAGAAATTTGATAATAACAGAGTCAGTGGCTTGCCTGCTTGGTACAACCTCGATCCATTTGGTAAAATAATCAGTGGCAGTAAGAATCCACCTATGTTGGCCCGATGACGGAGGGTGTATTTCTCCAATGAAATCGAGTCCCCATTGTTGGAAAGGAGCCTCAATTGAAATTGGTTTAAGAGGTAGAGGAAGGAGTTTCCTTTTACCTTCAAACAGTTGACACTGGTGACATGCTGTTACTTTCTGATGTACGTCTGCAAACAGGGTGGGCCAGTAAAATCTGGCTCTGAGTATTTTGCTGGCTAAAACCTTCCAGTTCAAATGGCCACCACATTCTCCTCCATGAAACTCCTGCAACACTTTATCAGCTTCATCTTTCAGTAAACAATTTAAAAGAATACCTACAGGGTCTTTCCAATACAAATTTCCTTCTAGAATACAAAATTTCAGAGATTTCAACTTTAAAAATCTAGCTTTAGTTTTAGTTAAACCAGGGGGAGCTTGTAAATTTTGTAGAACAAATATAAGGTCTGCATACCATGGAGACTTGAGAAAAACCTCTCTCACGTTTGGAGTCACCATCTCTCCCTGTTCATCTGCCACATCTAGAAAATTAATGTCAAGAGCCTAGAAGTTAGATTCAGCCATCAACTTGGCAAGGCCTTGGCCTTTGATCATTTTTGTGGGCTTAATCTCTATGTCATATTCTAGAATAACTGCAATCCATTTCCCCCTTCTCCCATCAGGGTTGTCTTGTGTCAAGATATCTTTTACTACCGTGTTTGGAACATAAGCTATGGTGTGAGAATGGAGAATGTAGACCCTGAAGTCCTTTATAGCCTTTACCAAAGCAAAAGCTTGCTTCTCCATGATATTGTAGTTCAGTGTAGCATCTCTTAAAGCTTTGCTGAAGAAAGATATGGGTTGTTCATACCCTTCACTGTTCTTCTGCAGTAATACGACTGCTATGGTATGTTCAGAGGCGAAAGAAAAAAGATAGAAACCTTTAGTGAAATCAGGACTAATCAAAACTAGGGCTTCTGTGAGTGCTCGTTTGACTTGTTCAAAGGATTGTCTGGACTCAGAGTCCCATTTTGTTTTTGCGTCCTTTTTTATCATGTTTGTAATGTTCCGAAGGAGCTCAGCTAGATTTGGAATGAATCTTCGAAGAAAGTTAATTTTCCCTATAAAAGACTGTAGTTCTTTTAGATTTCTTGGGTGTTCTAACTTTAGTATGGCCTCTATTCTGCTGGGGTCAATTCTGATTCCCTCCTTAGATATGATGTGTCCCAACAATTTTCCTTCTTCTAACCCAAAAATACACTTCTTGGGATTTAAAGAAATCCTGAACCTTCTACACTTTTCGAAAACTCGTCTCAGATGCCGCAGGTGTTCATCATCAGATTGGGAAAACACAGTCACATCATCTAGATAAACGACAATAAAATTACCTGACTCTTATACGAAGGTGATGTCCATTGCCCTCTGGAAGGTGGATCCTGTGTTCATCAGACCAAAAGGCATCTTCACATACATGAAAGTGCCCCATGGTGTGGTGAAATCGGTTTTTCCTTGGTCGTCTGGGTGAACTAGGACCTGGTTGTAACCCGAGAAACCATCTAGAAGAGAAATTCGACTGGACCCGACCACCCTTTGCAGGAGGTGATCCATTTTAGGCAAGGGGTAATTATCCTTCAGGGATGCTTTATTCAGATTTTGAAAATCTATGCAGAGTCTGATTTCCCTGGTTTTCTTACGTGTAGGGACTAAATTAGAAACCCATTTAGAAAAACATAGTGGGACTATGATCTTGGCATCGTACATTTTCTCAATCTCTTTTTCTATCAGGGGAAGCAACTTGGGATTTATCCTCCTAAGTTTCTACCTAAACGGTTTTTGGTCTTCCTTTATGGGAATCCGGTGTTGTATAATGCTGGTGTCATAGGCTTTCAAATCTTCATAACCCCAGGCAAAAACGTCTGAATATTATTTGAATAGCTCAATGTACTTAAGCTTTTGTTCTGGGGGTAAAGATTTGGACAGTTTAACCATCCTAGGTTTCTCTTCAGTTCCTATATTGCAATCTTCTACCTCTTGCCCATGGGCTTCTATTTTTGGTTTTTTAGCTACATCGTCATTGTCAAACAGATCTTCTAAAGGGACAAGCCCTCTAGGTAAAATATTGCTTTTCAATTGTAAAACTTCGGCATCCATTTCGTCATCCCCTAACTCTCCTGAATCTACTATATCCTCTGTATCTACTGTATTTACAGTATTAACACTATCTATCTCAAACTCAGAAATATTTACATTCTCGTTTTCATTTTCCAAATCTATGTTTGTACATTCAAAATCGTTCTTGCATTGCAGAAAATCTTCTATCTGATCGTCATTTCCAAACACTTGCCAGTACCTGATGTTATCGGGCACTGTCGGTCTGCATTTCACCTCAACAGTGTATGGGCGATTTTTGCGGAAAGGAATCTTGCAGGAAGCAGCTGACGTAGCTAATCCGTCGGCCAGAATATTCTGTCCTCTCGGCATTACCTGCAAGTCAACCTCCTTAAAACACTTCAAAGCATCAAGAATAGAATTCCTGTAGGCTCTAAGGCGCGGGTGTTTAGCAGCGTACTCACCTTTAATTTGCTTGATTATTAATTCATAGTCACCCCTTACCATTATTTGCTTAGCACCAACTTTTTTCAACAGCTTCAGACCGAGCATTAAAGCTTCATACTCAGCAATGTTGTTAGTGCATTGGAAATTTAATTTATAAGAATGATTTTCTGAATACCTGTTTCGATGGTTATGCAACCAGACTCCAGCTCCTGCTCCTTCTTTACTCACAGCTCCATCAAAATCCATACTCCAGTAATCAGCAGGGAACTCTTCAGTGATTACATTTTTCATCTTTGCTGCCTCACCATTTTCTGGACCTTCATCTTGACTTGCTATATCTTCCGCTAGCTGAATATCTGGCTCTTCAGTATCACCATCATTGTACAAGATGAACAAATCTAGATTGGAATGAGCAGAATAAAGGGGGTAATTGTGAGGTTTCTCTTGACTGTTGACCATGTACTTCATCAGTGTTTTTCTGTATAACCTCCTCTGTTGTCCAAACACTGGGATAGTGGCGTAAGACATATCCAACTGCAAGGTTTCTTTCAACTTAGCTCCCCAATATCGGGACAACAACATACCATACTTTGGCGGGATGTCTGCAACCACCACGTCCATTACCATGCTTTTTGAAGGGATCTGAACCAGGGTGATGCAGAGGACCTTAATAAGACCAATGCATTTGACTTTGCTGGAGTCAAACGAGTGTAGATCTTTGTAAGGCCTAGTAACCTCCAATCCCAATTTTTCCATTACTGCTTTAGGCATCAGATTATGTGAGGCACCTGAATCCAGCATGGCATTATGCAATATCAAATCATGTATGTTCAAAATGATGTAAAAGGGAGCTAGATCACCGATATCGTTTCGACCATCTACTTCAGGTCCGAAAAGGAGTTTGGGATGATCATTAATAAGGTTCACAGTGTCTGAGTGAGTCACTGATCCAATAGTCAAGGCCTTGGTGCCTATGTTAGGTTCAATGGCTAATGCTTTTAGTACCTGTGAACGATAACCGCCTCTGCACATCAACTCTGTAAGTGGGATAGGAATTTTAATTTTGGCCAATTCTGCCTCCAGGCTAAAAGGTGCAGGAGTTCTGGTCTGACTCATTGATTCTGGTTGGTCCACCATATTCTTCCACTCAGAAGTACTGGGTGGATTAACAGGTGAAACTTCGGGATGTGCTGGTCTTTTCAGAATGGTGATGTTTTTCTTCAAAGGGGTGTCGGCTTTACTTTTCTCAAAAACCTTCTCAACAGTAGTCTTCTCAGGAGTTTTCTCAATCTCATCTACCTTCTGCGTTTCGGCTGTCTTTTTCGAGGAATTTCCTTCTGTCTTCTTACTTCGCAGGTTGTATTGACGGTGCACCTCCAAAATAGCGTTTTCAAAGGCCTGTTTTCCCGCATCGTCGGCTTCCTCACTTACCTTAGTTTGATTTAGCAGAAAGAGTTCCTGCTCTTCTTGGGTGAGGAAAATGGCCTCATTATCATGAATGCCCATGAGGCTAATGTGAGTGTCCTCCAATTCCTCAATTACTTCCCCTCCTTCATCAGCATAGTTTTCTTGCAGGGGAGGTTTGATCGGCTGATCTGGGCCTCTCTGCTCTCTTTGATCTCTAGGATCTATCTGTATAATCTGAGGAGTGTTTCTCCTAAAATTGGGGTTCTGAATATAGGGAGTAGGTGCGTTGTCCCTTGGAGGGTTTCTGTCAGATAAATTCATTCTTTCCATCATAAATTCCACCATTCGGGTCAAAGAATCCAGCTTGGAATCTGTGGTCGACGTGGAAGGTTCTTCTTTGATCATGACTCTCCTTTCTGTCCTTTGACGAGCTCTTTTCGCCAACAGATTAGCCTCCACACTAATAGCACTTTTCTTCATGTCTTCAAGGGTGGCAACATTTCTTTCTCTTAATTGGTAAGACATGTCAGCATCGAATCCATCAGGGAATTTAATCAATGCCAAACCCGGGGGAGGTTTGATTTCAGTTGGGATTGCATTATAAAAGTTGTTAAAATGGGTGCAATAATCTTGGACCGTCTCACCTTGATTTCTTTTTATGTTCTCGTATTCTGACAGTATTTGAAGAGGGTTTTTATTTACCTCCCACCTGTTAAGAAAACTTCTTTGGAACGCAACAAGGTCAGGAACTGAGGCAACAGGTAAAGCTTTGAACCATTTCTTGACATCTCCTGTCAGACTCTGGGAGAAAAGTCTCATTTGAACGTCAACTTCATCAACTTCTTGCAAATCAAAGTAGTCGTTCATTTTATCCACATGTTGTTGTGCGTTTAATGTTCCGGTTGCATCAAACTGCGGAAGTCTAGTCTGGTAGTCTTGGGGTATGGCATGTAGTGGTGCAGCCAGCACCAATGGGGCATACGGAGCTGCCATGATGGGTGGAGGAGGTGGGACGATGACCTGGATGGTAGGAGAGGTAACGACTGAAGATGAGGACGAGGAAGGGCTGGGCGGTGCTGAGATAGTGATTTGTAGTTTAGTCATAGGAGACAAGACCTTGGGGGTTCGGGGCCGCAACATAGTTGGGTGAAAGACGAGCTTAGACACAAAGGTTTCAGACCGTGTTCTAACTAGGTTTCGTTGCGGAAAAGGATCAAGATCAAGGTTTTGAAAGGTATCTGGTTCTCCGGAAAAGGAAGGAGACCTATGATGGGGCATACAACTCACTGAACTGGTAGCTAAGGTCTTTCGCCTGAGCAACTGTTCGGGATTATATATCATTGTAGAGGGTTCTGGGTCTGGATGAGATCGAGTGTGAACCTTCTTGGAAGCCAGATCTCTTTTTGGTTTATATATATATACTTTTTTTTTAATTTATGAGTCTGAAAATAATATATACAGAGTAAATCAACCTCTAAACATTACTTTCTTCTCAGAATCAAACGTTCTTTTTAGGGGAAAGAAAACGTGAGATTGCCAGTTTTAGTTCGTCCCCAGTGGAGTCACCATTTATGTTAACACTTGGTAAATTTCCTAGAGGTTGAAAAAGAAGAAATCTACAAAGGTAACCTTAACCAACCGCTTTAAAGATGGGATCTAGCCCTTCCAGCTTCAGAGAGGGATCTCTCTATAAGATTTATCTTTGTTGTTAATTTCAGATATTAGGCTAGGTAAAGAAACTGTTGGTTTTGTTATAGAAGAGTTTTTTGAAGTAGGTTGAGATGGTCTACACATCCATTGGGCTATGGGGTCTGTGTTTAATTAGATATGAGAAACAACCAAAAACGCCAAAGAAGATCTTCACAGGGCGAGATAATACACTCACTGGATCTTTAGTAATAAAAACGATGGACAGAAGAAAAGATAAGGAAAATAACTTCAACTAACAAGCAGTTAAGAATTTCTTAATTGAAAATATTAGAAGATAAACATTTAAATCTTTAGAATCGGAAACAAGGTATCAAAGATAAATCCTGCAACATTACGCTATTCATAAAGATTAGTTTCAGAAAACAAAATGATTACATAGAAAGAAAAACATTCAACTTAGAAGATCAACATCACCAATGAACATACGCAAGAATCCTGTAAAGTGCCTCTTCTTTATTAATGGACGATCTCTTCAAAAATAGTACAGTTTGATAGCAACAGGGTGTGCGAATCAACAACCCCCAATGCTTTGGAAAATGAAGTATTTATAATTCAAAATAAAAACGTTCCTATCACAACTGATCAGGACGTGCTCATACTATTTTAGTCTTAACTACTTAACTAATCAAAACTGATTGATGACTCGATACAACTGTATGCGGAACTTCTGGGGTAGGCCATTGGCGAGGTGCCTTCGCAACCTCTTCTGACTGGATAGGTGACTGGATTTTGACAGCTCATCTGCTAATCTAGTATATCACACAGTTCTTCCCATCTGAGATGACCTGGCACTGTGACTTTAAGCAATCTCCGATACACTTCATCCATGTCTGTATATTTAGAAAATGTAGGCTTGATGATGAATATGTGTTTAATCTCATGTTGTATACTAATATCCAACTGCAGGGCATCCATGAATGCTTTGCCCGTGATGCTTCCTTGTATCCCTGCAAACTTGGCACTATCCTTAGACACTTCAGTCAACCTTTTCTTGTAATCAGGAAGTGTCATTAATTTATCATTAATGACCTTCAGGCTAGGTAGGCCTTTCTTTTGGAGAACATCTATCTTATTGAAAAACTTCTGTACTCCTTGGTCCATGACTTGAATCTTTTCCTCCAGCTGAAGCATGAGACCTCTTTTGGTTAGAACCCTTTTTACCTCAAGTATAGTTTCCGTCCTGTCCTCGATTTTTAGTTATTCAAGTTCCTCTCTGGTCTTGGAATTCAGGAACCTAATGATTTCATTTGCTTGTGCTGGCATGTCTCCCAGCTCCATTCTGATTTTCTCAACAGCTTGCTTGCTCCTCTCGAGCAACTCATTTTGTTCAAACATGATTTGAACCATTGGCCAGATTTCATTTATGGACTTGGAAATATCTGTCCACACAATCTCTTTGACCTCAGCCAAAGTCTTCCCTGCCATTGTCTATTTTTGGAGCTGCTGTAACTCCTTCCTGATTTGTTCATTCACTTGCTTTTCTTTGGATAGGCTTGTCTGGAAAGAAGTCTTGAGCTCTTGGAGGTTCTCCACTTCTTTCTTAAGCCTGCTGATTTATGATTCTTGCAGGTTCATCCTCTCCATGGACTTGGCCAGGTCTGTTGTTCCTTCTGGTAGTGGCACTGATGTTGCAGATGGAATGGCTGTCACTGTTGCTGTGCTCAATCCTACAATTGGGATAACACTCAATGGAATGATTTCCATTGGCTTCATCTGCTCTTTCTCCTTTAAGAGTCTCTCCATCTCAGACTCCATTTCTTTTAGTTGAGCATTCTGCTCCATGAGTAACTTCAACATCTCATCCTTTTCCCCTTCCTTTTCTGCTATCTCCTTTGCCCGTGGGTCCTCTGTTGGAGGGAGCTTTAGCTGTTTTCTTAAGGATGCGATATCAACATTTTTCTTTTTAATCATCTCTTCGGCAGCCTTGACGTTCGCAGGGTCATAACCGATCTTGAGGACCAGCTCCTCCAACGTCTTAATTCTGTTGTCTTTCGCGAAAGATGATATTTTCTCCAGCTTAAGTTGGGTCTAGGCATTGTTCAAAGCTACCCGAAATTTTGATGCAGAAGCTGAAGCGTGGGCCAATGTGTGGAAAACCATCTCCCCAGTTTGCTTGTGCAGATCCATCTGATCTGCTGGATGCACGTCCTTAGCTTGGAACTCAAAGGTAGCCCTTTTGTAGTCTGATATCACCTTGGGATCTGGCACTTGTGCTTGGAGGTAAGCCATATGAATCCTACCCTTTTCTGTGTCAAATTCCGAAAGAAGCCTATGCTGGGCTATGGATGACTGCTTCTGGAACTGGGCATAAGTGCTGCTAGTGAGTGTCTGGTTTTTCTTCTTGATTAAGTCATATTTTTTGAAAATGCCCAACTTGGGACCAGCTTTACTCGGCGGAGTATCTATGGGAGAATCTGTGGATTTTATTTCTATTGTTATTGCCTTATGCTGACTCAAGCCGAAAGGTAGAGTGACTGGCTTAACCATTGTGGCAGTTACTGTGGTAGTAGAAACTTCCTGTTCTACTGTCGCACCGGGCGTTGAAACTGTCTTTGGCTTTTTGGAGTGTATTTGGAATTCCTCTGATGACACCTCTGTCACAGGAGGAGACGACTCCTGTCGGGGCCTCTTCTCCTTGGGGACCTGAGGTGTGGTAGCGGGTAACACACTCGGTGAGGGAATCTTCTATTCCACATCAATTTGTTGTTCCACGTCCATCAAAGTGTCAGGTACCCATACACTCTGATTTGCAAATTTCTCGATCTCTGGCTTAGACTCATGGGCATAAGGAACATTCTTGTTTTTCATCCTCATCTCCGAAATGATCCCGCATGGATCATAGTGCCAGGTGAAACTCATAGAGAATTTCATCTCCTTCAACATTCTATCTGCTTCTTCCCCTGCGGCTCGGCTATTGCAGATGAAAGAACCAATCTGCCCCTTGATTCTCAATTGCTGTTTTTTCTTCAGGGAAACAAAACGAATGTCATCTGAATTCATTATCTTCCTAATATATTCTAATGCAAAAATCCTTACCGACAAATATTGAGGGAGTTTGTAAGGTGCCAATTCGTACCCGAAAACTCTGATTTCAGTGTGGTTCTGGTATAAATACCAGTCTCCTGTCTTTGCGTTGTCCGAGAGATGCATAATTCTCTGGACTTCATCATTTATTCGTGGTTCAGGCCTGCCACTCAACATACTGACCACAGGGTGGTAAAATTGATCAATGAACGCTTTGAAGTTGTATTCAACAGAGTTATGTTTCAGAAGAGAAGTCCACGCTGTGACTGGCTGGGGCCTCCCGTCGGCGTCCATCTTTTGCATGTAGAAACTGAACCTGTCGGCTTGAAAGTAGACGAACATGTAAGCCAGAATGGAGGAATATCTGAACATTCCCTCTGTGGCGAAATTCACAAATTGTTCATGAATATTATTGGCTAAGAAGGTGCTGTAGTCGAACTGTGTGGTAGGCTGTTCATCGTTTGGGAAAATAGACAAAAAACCCAGGATGGGCTCATCTACCCATTGATCAGAATAGTAACCAAGCAAGGCACACAAGGAAGAAATGATTTGATTTCCTTTGGTGGAGAACATGGAAGAAGGGTAAGGGGGATTGGTGGAAGGGAGTGGAGCGGAAGTGGGGAGGAAAAGCTCAAATATCTGAGCTCTCTAAGGGAAAGTCATTTTTTGATATAACTCAATGAGGATTTCTAAATTGAATGGTGACGCCGATTCAACACGGGGTATTTGCATCATCTGGCTAATATCTTCGGGGGTGATGAAAAAGAGGACGTCTCCAGACGAAGAAACAATGGCTTTTTGGTCGGGGATATAATGGGCTTGGCATTTGAGGGTGAATTCTGGGAAATGATGAATCTGGGGAAAGAGATACAGGGGAAAATTGGACTCCCAGAGTCCAATTTCGTCGCTCTAGTCCAGGAACACCACCCGGAGCCATGACTGAAGGTCAGAAAAGTCGAAACTGCAAATAGTATCTGCTATCAATCGATCTTTATCGACCAAGGGAATTTTGTCCAGGTCAACAGGGGGAGGAAGAAAATGATTCTCTTCTTCCTCAGCTTGTCTTGGCTTCGACACCATTTCAACAACTGTACCTGCAATAACAATACGTTAGTGGGGTCGAATAACTGTGGGTGAAAATGACACTGAAGCAATGGAGGAATAAGAGGTTTCTGGCGTGATGGATGAATAACGAATGAACAGGGAAAACAATAGTTTTATTCGAAAATGGGTCAGTTTGGCGCGGGAGAATGGTCAGCATGACAACGGGTATATTATCCAGTTATTAATGGAAAACGGGCCACTTGGGGGTGATATGGCAGATGACTGTGGCCAAAACATACAGAGGGGTGATGTGGAGGCTGGTGATTTAAGGTAAAAGTCGCCAAAAGGGGCTGATCATGAATGGAAAAGGTAAAGGCCTGACAGCAGGGACTGACTGTAGTTTATGGGATGGGACATGACCCCGGGAACAAGTGGGACAAGTGGACTCAGTGGAGGATGACATCTGTGAGTGACTGGCTATCAGATAGCATGTGAGGGATGGGACTTGAGAACCAATAAACCGACACCATGAATGACCAAGGGCCCGCCGAAAGGAAATATCTATTCTGGACCCCCCCCCTTGGTTAAAGGCAGGACACCCAGGGGGGTCCAAAATTCATTTTGATCCATTGATCTGCGCGCTGGTTTCCTAGCCGCAGATCTTAGCGCTCTCTTTAATACCCATTCCGGACCCCCCCCCCCTCCATTAAAGGCAAAATGGAGGGGGGGGGGGTCCGGAATTCAATGTGAACCATAGATTTAAGCACTCTGTTTTGGACCGTCTAGATGTGCGCCCAAGTTATAACCAATTCCGGACCCCCCCCTCCGTTAAAGGTAGAACGGGCGGGGGGGTCCGGAATCCAATGTGGGCCGATGATCTAAGCGCTCCTCGCTGAGCCGTCCAGATGAGCATCCATGTTATTATCGATTCCGGACCCCCCCGGTTAAAAGATGAATGGTGGGGGGGGGGTCCGGAATGCGCTGTGAGCCGTAGATCTTAGTGTCATGATCAGGACCATTGATAAGTGTAAGAAACATAGATCAGGGAGCAGAAACATAAGTACTTTGGGGAAAAACTTAGGATACAAAGCATTTTATGGGTTTTTCCCAAATTTTCACATCAACCCCACCAAGGAGATTTCATCTAAGCTATTCTAAGGCCATGGGGACATGGGGTAGCAATTTCATCGATCTGGTTTCATGGGTGGTCAAGCAAAACAAGCAACTAACCTACATGCTAACCTATCTTCTATGACTATTAACCCAGATTAAACTGTTGGGTTAAGAAATTACTCTACCTAAGGGCTATCTGACCAGGATTAGATAGTCTGGTCAGATTCATTCACTAAGATAACTAAGGGTTATCTGACCAGGATTAGACAGTCTGGTCAGATTTATTCACTAACCTATCAACATTGAAAATTTAAAAGAACTTGGTCATGCTTGAAAGGTATGACCAAGTTACTATTATTGCATGGGGCTTTTGTTTAAATTCTTTTATGCCCTCTTTTCTTTTCTTTTCTTTTTCTTTTAAAATGAAAAATCAATGACCAATAAAAACACTAGATATAGATAATATCCATAATATCCAAGTCATAAGTTGATTCCCATAATTTATGGGGTGATAACAGATCCAAAAAAGATCTCAAGATTCAACACATTCAGAGGAATGATGCAACCCAGGTGTGATTATTCTGATATTCATCCATTTGTTATATTGATCAATGTTGCATGTTGTAGGTATGACCTTCATTCTAACCTTTTCTGAGTCAAGGTATTATATGGATTAAAAGTTGAGATCATAGAACTTATCCTCTAACCCAACCTTCTGTCAAGATAGTGTATTGTATTAGTACAGAAGACAGGTTGAAGAAAGCACTCATCATCTTGAGTGAAGGAGACTCGGAAGAAAAGAAAGCACTCATTCCTGAGGACAAGGCTCCAGGTTTTATTAATCAAGTTAATAAGATTCAAAGGTACACATGACAAGTTGATGAATATAGTTGAGATAACAGTCTTTGTAAAGTATCATACTTGATAGCATGTGAGCATATAGAGGTAAATGCTTAACGTAATCATTTGTTTGATACAACTAACACCTCCTCTAGGAAGAATCTCATGTGTTAGTTCCAGGTTGCCATGGAGGAGTGTTTGATCACAACACTATGAGAGTGTTGACCTCATTTTCATATTGTATTCCTTACCTTTAATCTTTGCTTCAGACAAGTTACAAGTGATAGCTCTAAAGTAGCTACTATGATGATTGTTCGTGCTATTACTTTATATTATCAAAAGGATAATATTCTTGCTTTCTATTTTGTTGACCTTGCTCCAAGTCACAGGTAATAACCTTAAGGAAGCTATAGTGAAGGTTGCAGAAGGCAATGTGCTAAAGGAGAGACCATAAATGAAGAAATCATCATTGGAAAAGAAGAAGGTGGCTTGTATAAGCTAAAGGGTCACTCAGAAGCTACCATGACCCACGTCATTAAGAATCCATGTGAACTTTGGCACAGAAGACTAGCTCACATTAACTACAAGGCTCTACCATACATATGCAAAGCGGTCACATGTTTACCGGAATTGAAGGTTGACCATGAAGGCATATGCAATGGATGTGCACAAGGGAAGAACATTAAGAACCCTTTTCCGAAGAGAGACAACAAAGAAGGAGTCCTAGAACTCATTCATTCAAATGTGTGTGGCCCAATGCCATCATCCTCCATTAGTGGAAAATTCAAGGAATTCAAAGCCTTTATAGAGAATATTTTTGAAAGAAAGATCAAGATACTCAGGTTAGATAATGGAGGAGAATACACCTAAAAAGAGTTTGTGAACTTCTGCAAAGATGTTGGGATCAAGAGGGAACTCGCTACTCCCTATAATCCTCAACAAAATGGTGTGGCTGAAAGGAAGAACATAACAATAATGGAAGCTATGAAGACCATGATCCACAATCAAGATCTTCCTATGTGCTTACAGGTAGAAGCAACAATGAGAGCCATATATGTGCAAAACCAATTGTCCCATAGTGCACTTGGGTTCAATACCTTGGAAGAGATGTTCACCGGAAAGAAGCCAAAGGTAAGCCATCTCAAAATATTTGGGTGCCCAGTATTTATACATATACCGAAAGAGAAAAGAAACAAGATGGAACCCTCAGGAAAAAAGGGAATATTTGTGGGATACTGTGAGGTCTCCAAGGCCTTCAGGATCTATATACCAGGTCACCATCACATTGATATCAAGAGGGATGTGACCCTTGATGAAGATGCAACACTCAAGAAATTGAGAAAATGCCATCTTGAAGAGGTATATGAAGAGGAACTCGTAATCCCCAGAGTTGCAGAATCAGTGAGGGAGGTTCCCAGAGCTGCTGAACCAGTGAGGGAAGTCATAACTTCCCCTGATGAGGAAATTCTATAAGATCATGACGTAGTAGAGTTTCAAGAACCTCATTAGATGACAATCTCCCATAAAAGAAATCCATCTTGGGCTAGAAAGCTTATTCAATATGGGGAGAAATATGGTGTTCCCAAAGGAACCATGAGATATGTGAAGAGACCTAATCCATTCTCCAGTTATATGGCTTTGATGTGTGATCTCCTAGAGAAGGAACCTACCTGCTTTGAAGAAGCCATTCGGAAGAAAGAATGGGCAGATGCCGTGACATAAGAATACCAATCCATAATAAAGAATTATTTATGGGAAATATTTCCCAGACCAAATAACAAGGATGTGGTATCGTTTAGATGGCTCTTCAAAATAAAACATGCTGCTAATGGAAGTATTGAGAAGTATAAAACAAGATTTGTAGCTCGTGGCTTTTCTCAAAAATAAGGCATTGACTATGAAGAGACATTCGCTCCTGTAGTGAGATACACTTTGATCAGAACCATCATAGCCCTTGCAGCTAAGATGAAGTGGAAGTTACACCAGATGGATGTAAATACATCTTTCCTAAATGGTGTTATCGAAGAGGAAGTGTATATATAGCAACCTTAAGGATTTGAAGTTGAAGACAAGAAGTCTCATGTCTGCAAGTTGAAGAAAGCCTTTTATGGATTGAAGCAAGCTCCTAGAGCCTGATATGGCCAGATAGATAGCTTTTTGACGATCTTGGGATTCACCAAGAGTAAAGAAGATTCCAACCTCTACTTCAAGGTTATGAACGACGAGCCAATAATACTATTACTATATGTGGATGAGTTACTCTTAACTGGAGAAGAAAATCTCATCATTGAATGTAAGAAGAGACTCACTTCAGAATTTGAGATGAAATACCTTGGCCTAATGCATTATTTCTTAGGTCTTGAGGTATGGTAGAGTCTAGAGAGGATCTTCCTTAACCAAGGGAAGTATGCAGTCGAAATATTGAAGAGATTCGACATGTTAGAGTGCAAGCCCATGAATACACCCATGGAAACAAAGTTGAAGTTGTTGGTCGATACTTCGTCATAATTGATTGATGCCACACTGTATAGACAAATTATTGGATCGCTGATGTACCTGATGAACACTAGACCAAATATTTGTTTTGCCATGAACACCTTGAGTCAGTTTCTGGTAGAACCTAGACATGCTCACCTTGTGGCTGCAAAACATGTGCTGAGTTACCTTAAGGGTACATTAGATTGTGGTCTCAATTATGATGGAGGTCATGATTTCACATTGAGTGGGTACAC
The DNA here is from genome assembly GCA_009831015.1 of Picea engelmannii. Lineage (NCBI taxonomy): Eukaryota > Viridiplantae > Streptophyta > Pinopsida > Pinales > Pinaceae > Picea > Picea engelmannii. Next base: position 208,263 of record ML798261.1, on the reverse strand, counting down.
TGATTCATATTGGGAAGGAAGTGTTTTTGACAGAAAAAGAAGTTCAGGATGCTGTTTCAGTTTTGGATCAACCATGATCTCATGGCAGAGTAGGAAGCAATCCAACATTGCTCTCAGCACAATAGAAGAAGAATACATTGCTGCGTTTTTTTCCAGCTGCGAAGCTATATGGCTTCGAAAGTTACTGACCAGTCTATTTGACCTAGAGATGGAAACAACCACGATTCTATGTGACAACTAGAGATGCATAAAGATGATAGAGAATCCTGTATTCCATGACAGGTCAAAGCACATAGAGATTCATTATCATTACATCCGTGACATGGTGTAGATAAGAGCCTTAAAGCTCCAGTACGTTAGCATGGATGAACAGGTTGTTGATGTGTTGACCAAGCCTCCATCTCATGTAAATTTTGAGTACTTTCAAGATAAGCTTGGTATAGTCCGAAAGGACCTTCCTCGAAAGGGGGAGTAGTCACTTTGATGAGACATCTCTTTCTTCCAGCTTCATTACTGTGACGTAAAGCAGGAATATGTGATGAGACTAGTACTTTGCTTCCGTCTTGATGGCTGTGACATAAATCCATTCTAGTATCTTGCTTCCAACCTGATGGTTGTGATGTAAAGCAAGAAGATGTGATGAGACTAGTACTGTGCTTCTGACTTGACAAATGTGACATAAAGACAGTCTAGTATGTTGCTTCCAGCCTGATGGTTGTGACATAAAGAAAGAAGATGTGATGAGACTAGTACTGTGCTTCTAGCTTGACAGTTGTGACGTAAATCCAGTCTAGTATCTTGCTTCCATCTTGATTATTGTGATGTAAAGCAAGACGATGTGATGTGACTAGTACTATGATTCTGACTGGATAGCTGTGACGTAAAGCCAATACAGTATCTTGCTTCAATCTTGATTACTGTGATGTAAAGCAAGATGATGAGATGAGACTAGTATTGTGCTTCCGACTGGATAGATGTGACGTAAAGATAGTCTAGTATCTTACTTCCATCTTGATAGATGCGACGTAAAGAAAGACGTTGAGATGAGACTAGTACTATGGTTCAAGCTTGAGAAGTTGTGACATAAATCCAATCTAGTATCTTGCTTCCAGCTTGAGTGATGTGATGTAAAGAAAGACATTGAGATGAGACTAGTATTGTGCTTCCAGCTTGAGAAGCTATGACGTAAAGCCAATCTAGTATCTTGCTTCCAACTTGATTTTTGTGACATAAAGCAAGACAAGTACTGAGCTTCCAGCTTAACAGTTGTGACGTAAAGCCAGTCCTGTATTATGATGAGCCAAACTCGTGTTGTGATGATGATGATGTATTAGTTTTATACTAATACATATTGATGCAGATGATGATTGCATTCCTTTGAGAATGACGATTCTGTCGATGAAGAAAATTTTTGATGATTTATAGATACGCCAGTCAGTGTTCCAAGAGGATATTGATGATGCTATCCTCCTGATGCTGTTGATGATAAAGGCCTCTCTCTCATCTGATGCTACTATAGAATACCCTTATTGTTAAGGGGGAGTGTTGAAACAATGTAACTGCAAAGTTTATTCTTATTATTATTTGATATATTGTTCATTGGATCAATCCCCATTGTGGATTGATCATGTCGGCTATTGTAAAAGGACCAAATCCCCTTTTGCAGATTGGTCATAATGTAATTGTAATAGGCAAAAAGAGAAGTCGACCCCAGAATATATCAAAGAGGCCCCAGAATATAATAAAAGTGGTTATAACCACCTAGGAAAAGAAGTCAGTCCTGCTAGTGAAAGGACACTCCCACACGTGCCAGTATTGTAAGGAGGCTAGTGCCTCACTTAGATACACTCACTTGTTCATTTGAGAGACATGTTTCAGAGCTGTAGCTGGAGAAGAGAGAGAGAGAGAGGCATATCTTTGGGAGAGGACTTTCTGTACTTGTTTGAGTTATCTCTTGGCATTGTATTGGCTATCTATATTAAGGAATTTTTGTTGGGTTTTCTGCCCCATGAGGGTTTCCCAGGATAAATGATATGTCTCTTGTGATTGTGTATTTATCAGTGATCCTATATTATGCTATTGTTATCTATTGAAATGTAAAGAACTCTAATAATAGCTTAAACATTAACATTTTCTAATTACATGAAAACTTGAATCTTATTGAATGCATCGTGTTCCCTTTTGGATGTAAATTAACTGCGTTCTTTTATCTTCATTTTTCGCAGATTATGTGATTTTATAATTGTTATTTTTGCAAATGTGAAATTGTTGACTATTGATTGACGTTGACATGGATTGTTAACCTGATATTACTTAAAATATTTGAACATAAAATTTAGCATTTGGATGGTGGGTAAGGATTTCACTTAAGGGCTCTACTTACATCAAAAGCACTAAAGGAAAAAGATATTGCGACTACCTATGCCTGAGTGGCGTCGGGGATCGGTAATTTTAAAAGTGAAATGTTAATGTGTATTTTAATTTATAATTCTCCAACACTGAAATCATGTTGGGTGTCGGAAATTGGCGATACCGCTCTTCTCTATGCACGACACTTACCTTTTCATTTTCCTGCCGAAGCTGAACGGATCAGTCTTCGACGATACCTCTGTTAAAGTTCAGTCGTAAAAAAAAAATGTTCATCTGCCGACACCGATCAAGACTTGTGTTCGACTATGTTAAACCTCTCAAATTATTTTCATCACCTTTAACATTTACTGATGCCGAAATCCTAAACGTGACGGGGAAATCTTTAGTGTGCCAATTCCTTAAGTAGCTTGTTAAGGGTCCTTAAACGATTAAGATGATTCTTTGTTGTATGTTTAGGCACACTTTAGAAAATTCAAACATGAAACATAAGAAATAAGTGTAAGTATCATTTTCATATTGAAGGCAAAACAAATAGTGTAAAGGATCAAGTGGTACCCAAAAGTAAAAAATGAACATAGACTTTTAGGGTGTGTTGAGTGCTCAACTAGTACACAAGAGGATTCCCTAGGATCCCCACTCCTATAAATGGCTAACAAACAAGGAAATGATGGATATTTCTCAGTTGAATGGTATTCCATACAAAATCCACAAATTGAAATGTTATCTAATGGGCATTCCCTTGAGGAATGGTTCCTCCTGCATCTTGGGCAATATATGCTCATTGCTGAATTTTCCTCCTCCTATTTCTTTTTGATTTTTAGGGTGTCCAACTGGGAACCTATTGTTCTTAAGATATTTTTCTTGAAGTTGTCTAAAAGTTTCCCTATCTCTTATCTCGTGATACCACTTGAACTAACTGGTTTTAAGTTTCTATTATAAGGGTCCCAGACATTCTTTCCTATTTTGGCTATACTCCTTGAGTAATTTTTACACATTTCACACATTTCACATATTTCGGAAAATGGTTTATGAGAGATGTCACCTGATGCCATCAGGTTAAGGATCTCTAGGTATTCCTATGAAATTCCCTTAAGGAAAATAACCCTAATTTCATCATCTGGAAGGTCATGGTATTTTGATTTCTAAGAGATATAACCAAACCTTTCCATATAATCCTCGAGGGTCTCATCTTCTAACTGTTGGATTTTGAAAATATCATTACGAGATTCTTTGGTCTTGAAATAGTGTTATTACTTCTTAAGAAATATATATTTCATGGCTTCCCAAGACCTAATGCTGGATTCTCCCAACCCCATGAACCATCTTAGTGCAAAGTCCTTGAGGGTGGCAAGAAAGAGTTTCAATTTCTGGGCATCTTGTAGGTAGTTGTAGCTCCTACACAAGATTTCAAACTCAAATAGGAAGGTATCTTCATCTTCACTGCTTTTACCATAAAAGGTAGGCAATGCTGAGAGAGGAATATTCTTCATGTTGACATTTGGAGTGGTGTCCAAAATTGGAAACCCGAAGGTAGTTTTGGTTTGGTTTCCAGCTTCTTATTCCTCCCCGTGTCTTACATTGTTATGATCCTCCTGATCATCCATATTGGTTTGGTTTCCAAAAAGAGAGTACCTAGGTGGTTTTATATTTGAAGAGAACAAGGTTTCCCTTTGATGGAAAGGTCTTCCTACTGATTGGATGTATGGGACTCTACTCGAGCCGGTTGAGATTATTGGTGCCAAAGTTTTTGTGTCAGTTTGAGAGATAATTACATTAGTTGAACTACCAAAAAAAATATTCACTTGTTTAGGGTCTATGATGTCCTCAAAGTTAGGATCTCCTGGTGGTGGTGTAAAAGCAAAGGTTGTATTGTTTGGTTCTACAGAAGGCTCAAGTGGTCTTACCTCTTGTCCCAATATGACTGATGCTTCAATTTCTTGTTCTATAGTGCTCCCTATGTTAGTCTCTTCAAAGACTATTTTATCTCTTTGAGTTGAGTTAGCTCCTATCTTTTGGTATGGGTCTATGGATATTATGAATAGAACATTCCTTCCCCCAAAAATATCGGAAGGAACCTTGGTTGAAAGGTCTAATTTAGATTTAATGTATCTACCTTTTGGGTCTCTAGGTCTATTCATGAAAGTATATAAAAACAAAAAGAAAAACTACCATTGGGTTTGGGGGAGCCTGCAATAATATATGCACAAGTTCTTACCTCTCGTCTTAAAGTTCCCCCGCCACCAATCTAATGCTAAGGTCTAGAAATGATCTATTTCCTAACTATTTCCAACCTTGAGACAACTCCCTGACAACGATGCCAAAAATGATGGGTGTTCTATATGCACTAAAAACACACTAAAAACCCTCAATTAAATTGTCAACCCGAGGTAAGTAAACTTAGAGTTGTAGAAATATATATGCCAAGGTAGAAGGGATGGAGGTAGTATAGTCTAACTAAGGAAGTGGCTATCTAAGGGCTAATCTATTCAAGAAAAAACTACTAATGATCAGGCCCTACTAAGAAACTCAAACTATGTACCCTAAGTAACCTTTGAACAAAGGATTGATGGATAGTTCTAAGAAAGAAAATGAAAACCCTACTTAAATCAAGCTAGTTCAATCATAACAATAAGAAAAAGAAAACCATCTATCTAATAAACAATAACAACAACAAACTACTTTAATTAACCTACTAAAATTCAATAAGAAACTATCATATGAAAGCAAGTAAATAGACAAGCAACTACCCTATCAAAGAAAAATAGACAAGCAAGCAACTACCCTATTAAAACAAGTAAACAACTCACTAACCTATGATAACATCTATAGCAAGTAAACTAATCAATAAACAACTAATTAAGATAAGAAACACACAAACTCTATTCTTGAATTAAACTTCACAACTACTTCTAATTTACAAAAGGAAAACTACTAAATTGAAAGCATTATGATAATGAAAGCAATTAACAACTAATCTCTATGATAAGCAAACTATCCTTTAGTATACCAAAGTAAGAAGACTATCTATCCTACAAAAGCAAGGAAACTATCTCCTAAGCTATGAAAACTCAAATATAGTGTTGAAAACTCAATAGCAAAGTGAAAATTGTGAATTAGGCAATCCGGTGAGAACTTAGCCATTATGGAAACAACATCAATTATCCTACATATCAATATGATTATTTAATCATGCATTAACCATTAACAATATAAAGACACTATTCTATGAATTTTAATTTCACTCTATACTACTTTAAGAAAACTCATACTACACTAAACTCAATATTCAACTATGAATTGAAATTGCAACCTAGATCTAAGAGAGAAATTGCATGAAGTAAACTAAACTAGTTCTATTTGACAATTCAATTTGCAAAAAGAGAAAATACTCATAAACATAAATTAAACACTATTTTAGCATATGACAAGTAATGAAATGAGTAAACTAGCTAACAATTAGATAAACAAAAACTAAACAGTAATTGGATAAGCAATGAAAGCTAAAGCTAACACTATCCATCCACCAAAGCCCTGTCAAAGAAATCATGAATTAAAACTTTGTTTTAAACTTTATTTTAAACTCCGTTTCAGCATAAAGGAAGTCTAATCTACCATCTAATCACACACGGGGTTAGTATCTAATCTTGCAAGATTGCTTCTACTAACTAGAGAGTCATTGCATATTAACAAAATTCCTCATAATAACCTACAAAACTAAGTTAAGCCAATTAAATCACAAACAAATATTTATACAACAAAGAAGCAAAATGACAATTCATGTACAAAATAAAAATAAAAAGACATCTACGCTATCTAATTCACAATAAAACTCATAGAATAGTCACCCAGACTGCTGCTGAGCCCCCCAACAAGTCGTGGTTACTCTTCAAAGGCGCACCATGAACTTCAACAAGACAAATTCTCCATTAAAACTAAAAACACAGTCTTTACACAATTCTGGCAAAACGAAAATGGCAAAATAGAGCCAAAATTGTCTTTGTCTCTAACTCTATATTTCTTAACTTCTTAACTATTCTTTGACCACTGAGGTAGTATTTATAAGTTTTACAAGCTAAGAGTTCGACCACTGTAGGGTCGATCCTCTTCTAAAAACAATAAATTGCATTTAAGATGCCTTAACTGCCGAAATGTGGCAAGCCAATAATCACCCAATATAACAACCCAAATAGAGTTTTCAAAAGTTTAGTAGATGCAGGCCATGAGAATGAGAAAAACCCATGTCTTTGATTCTCCCATCACTGGCTGCCAATACCATAACCACCAAATCACCCATCGTTTTTGTGCAGGACGGAGTGCCGGATGGAGTACCAGATTGAGTGCCGGAAGAAAAAACAAGCTGTAATTTTTCCCTGTGACATACAAAACATGAATTCGATTCCTGGAAACATAAAAACATACTGAATTACACTCAAGATCATCATAAAACATGAGTTATGCATACCTGGTGTGGATCATAGTGATTTGACACAAAAGATATTAAAAAACTTCTTCAAAGCATGAAAACGCAATTACACATTCGGCAAAAAGGATCTAATTAACGTCATAAAATCAATCATATCATAGGCCCAACATTACCTTCAGACATTCCAAAGTTTGAAGGAAAACGGGGGGAAGATCTTGTCAACCATGTTATGACCTTCCACTTATGATTCTCTTCAAACAACATCATGGATGATTCCATCTGCTTTAGGTTATTTCAAATAACTCTCACTGGTTCATCATCCAAATGGCATGTGGACGAAAAATCAGGGTCCCATGTGACCTTTGAATCATTGGCCAAGGCCTTTTTGTCCCTTTTCCAACTACCAGCTCGTCATGATATTGGCTTAGAACCTCTTTCTGAGTTCAAACAAACCATTGCTATCCATATCACCGACCACATCCATGAATGACAACAACACCATAGTTTTTGTAAAGCGAAAACCACCAAAGAGAAACATATTGATTGGTTTCTTAAATCACTCGTCTTTGTTATTGCCAAGGATGCAACATCCACTTTTCCTCAATCAGACGAGGAGGCCATTAGTAAGGCCCAATAGTTTGACCTCATCTATGTTGGATTACTGAGAGGGGGGGTGAATCAGTAATAGCGTAATTATAATCCTTTTTTTTCAAATGTTATATCAATGTAGAATTATTATCCAATAATAAGCAGTAAGAAATAAACAATCACACACATACACATTACACCAGTGCTTTACGTGGAAACCCAAATCGGGAGAAAACCATGGAATTCTTTTTCTTATATGTCTTGAAGAATTACATTCATTGGAAGGACCAACTTCCTTTGTTTTCCAGCTACAACTGGAAGGAGGCTCCAACCCCCTAGTTTCTCAGGCTACAACCTGAGGGAAGCTCCAACTCCCCAATTCTCTGGCTATAACCAGAAGGAGGCTACAACCCCCAATGTTCTCTGGCTACAACCGGAAGGTGGCTACAACCACCTGTCCTTGCTCCGCCCTGCCACCCTGAAGTAGAAGTAGAATGATGGAACCACTGTCACACTATCACTGTGAGATATACCACTGTAAACCTGTACCAATAAATTTGAACCATGCATCAACCATGCATCAACCTGTACCTCAACCTGTAATCAACATGTACCATAAACAAGTGCATCAACCATGCACCAACGTGTAATCAACCTGTACCATAAACAAGTGCATACAACCATGTACCAAGTATGTACCAATCATGTGTCAACTACTCATCAACTATGACTCATCAATATGTACCAACATCATCAACT
>ML798261.1:175399-190633 GCA_009831015.1 Picea engelmannii | reverse complement strand
CTTATGGTGAACCTCAATATCCACAACTATATGGAGGGATATCTTATTATCCTCCTCCCACTCACCAATAGTCATATCTCGTTGCTACCCCTCCACTAATGGGTGGACCCCCACTGAGACCCATGATGCATTTGGTCTCTCAACCAAGTACAAGTTTACTCTCAACCCTTGCATATAACCTCAACAGTAGTGGAAGTGCTTCCACTTCCTACATGTTGTATGGATCGTCTTTTCAAAACAATCCATATTTTCCATTTCCTGGTCCTCCCTAGATGTTAAGATCTAGAACATCACAGTTCATTGGTGTATCATCAAGGTGCATCCACATGAATCATGTCCAAAGTAGTATGGAAAAAAATTTGGCTCACCTAAGCTAGTACCATCTTCCATCACCCTGAGAGCTTACAACAGTCGCCCCTTGTCCCCCAAAGAGATATTCCAAAATGTACCTATAGAACCTGGGGTAAAAACCATCCTTATCGACATTGAATTTATCGACGCCCCACTTGATTACAATATATTGTTCGGATGTAGCTACATGTATTCTATGAAGGTGGTAGCCTCTTCTATGTTTCAGACGATGATGTTTCCCCACAACGAGAAAATTGTCACCATTGTCCAACTTACACATTATGAGCCTAATCATTCCACCAACATTGATAACATTCTCCCCCTTGTCTGCACTAGCTCAGATGCTTTTTTGGTCATTGAAATGACTCACAAAATTTTCAAGGACCCATCTTTGTTGGGGGAATATCATGGAAAAACACCTCTCCTACACCCTTCAACATAATTGTGTGTAGTATCTTCTAATGGAACATATATCAGAGACAATACTCCTCCCACCAAGCCCCCTCCCCACATCGATGTTCCACCAGTTGGAGAACTATTACCTCAGGATTTCTGTGAGCACCCCACTACACCACTTATCCCAGATTCCCCTCCACTCTAGGGGAAAATCCTGGTTTGGGAGATAGTCCCCCAAGCCATTATCCAAATTTCCTTTTTGTACCCCCCACCTAGTGTCCAAGAATTCCAGGTAGTTTCTACTCTCACCCTTCCAATCATGGTTCTTTCCATCCCTATATGGTATCTCGATCCACCTGTGATGGTCCTTACACCGTCTCTCCATCCTCAGACAAAGGGATTATCGATGCAGATCCCCGTATAGGATCCTGCCACACCACCCCCGCCCCCAACTAGTAGAAACACCACCACCACTAGGGGAAGACGAAATAAGAACAATCCCACAACTCCACTTCCTCCCCGAGCTCAACCTTCTTGCACACTATGTGAACGAGAAGGACACCCCACTAACAGATGTCCTACCCTCCCTGAGTTGCACAATATTATCCAACTCCCTCGAGCAACCCCATTGCTCACCACTCCACATAGCACATCAACTGCTACTACAGAGCCCTCAATCACACACAGGAAAGGGTTACAAACCAATTTCACTTGCGCCATATGCTTAGAATATGGCCATTACATCCATCATTTCCCGACTCTACCTCAATTCCGTTAAATGTTAGCTGTAATATGCCAAATATCCTTGCCTGATCCCCCTCAGTCTCTCCTTACTAATGCTCACATCACTAACATTCATTATGTTTCTTCGTTAGTATCTGCTCAAATGAGGTACCCTTCACAGTATCGTGACATTCATTTCATGTCAAGTGAGCCTTCACACCCTGAGCATGATATCCCTTCTACATACTCATCCTCCGAGGACAATTACACTAACCCGTCGATGGTTCCCACTACCATCGCCCATGATCCCTTATATTCTCTCACTTTCCACTTTGATGAAGATATCATGGAGGAACTCACTACCCCTGATTTCCCATGGAATGTTCTCCAGCATTGATCTCTTTTCCTTTCACAAGAGGCCTTTCATCCCCCTACCCAAGCCTCTCTGTATGCAATCGAAACCAAGGATTTAATTCCTCCGGGGCATATTGACTAGTTCAACAACCCTATCCCTTTCCCCCCATTCCTTTAGAGAAGAAAACATGTACAACATCTCCCCCATTGTCAAAATTGACATTTCCATTAAACCAAGAATCGTAGAAGAAATCACCATTGGTGCCGCATGCTCCCTTGAAGAACTCACAGCTTACAAAGTTCTCTTTCAGTAATACCGAGATATTTTTTCCTGGTCATATACGAAGATATTTTTTCCTAGTCATTTATTTCTGATTCTTTTGACCCCCATAACATTCGACTTAAGAAAACTCCCATGTTACGGTGGGTCTTACTACGCGACTATCGCATTTGTTTCATACCAGTCGAAGACCTATGAATTTGTTAGGCCATCAATGCCTACAAATCATTGACAATTCTTACAATCATCCTTGACTCACTTCAGATCCCGTTCACCATTTAGAACTATCATCTACCATTATCAACCACCCCCGAGGGTGCTAGAATTATTTACATCAACATACACCTTCAGTTACAATTACACATTTTGGTTTCAAGACACGAGCATGGGGCATGACCGCCTCGTTTGTACACATATTTTTTTTTTCCTAGAGAATGGTTTGGGTCCCACATTTTTCCCTCTCCCTCTGATGCATCGCTCTTGCAGTTCCTCTCTTCACTCTTCATTACAATGGTACTCTTAGCAAAATAAACATTGATGTATTTCAGCTATGCGTATACTCCTAACCTCACACATCAGGGGGCATCTGTTATCATTGAAAAATCGTCTACAACATTGCACATAAATGGTTAAAGAAAACATCAATGCCAACAACCATTAGTCCACCTAAAACACCAAAAAATACATCAAAAGGAAAAAAACTATATAATTGGGTCAAAAATCAAAGTGCGCAAATTCATCAAAGGAAGCAAGCACACAGTGTGTAGCATGCACGGGCCAACACAGCCCTCAACACGCACTGGGAAAAAAATGCGCGACTGTCTACGAGAAAGGCCGCGCACTTCTATGAACGATGAATTTATGGATATTTTCGGCCCGTCAATCACTTATAGTCCGTCCCCCAACATGATTTGACACTCATATCTGAGAGAAATCTAGCTTTGAGGATGGTCAAGGGCTAGAGGGTGCCCTAAAAGGCCCCTTGTTCACACTATGAACCATATACATTTTTCCATGGATGGATTTTATACATAAGAGACATGGGTGTGCTAAGAAAATAAGATCTTCAAGGTATTGTTATGCTGCAAGAATTCTTCTTTGATAATCTTCTTTTCTCCTTGAATCCTTCAAGCACCAATACAATAGGCCATTCCATTCACCTCTTGAGGGAATAAGCATTATTTTTCTTCACCATTTTCCATTTCTTCCATTGTAAGGAGAGAAGATATCTCAATTAGGGAACTCAAGATCCCTCCCAAGGAGGAAGGGGGGACTCATAAGTCCCTACCTTCCTCTAGGGTGTTTTGCCTACTAATATATTGATCCATTGGTAGAAATATGTTGGTCATTTATTTCTAAGTTTCTCAATCTTTCTAATATTTATTTCTTAGTTTTTTTTAGTTGTATTTCTTTGTTTTCATGTGTGTTTGGTTTATCTAACCCACTCACAAACTTTTTTCTTGTTTAGTAGGCTTATATAAACATGCAAGTGTTGTTGTTTTTCTCACCCAAGTGACAAAACCAACACAACAGATTGTCGACCATATTGGGGATCGATATCCAATTCCTCCCTATTTTAGCCTTGAGAGCACTTCATTTTGATTGTTTGAATTGAAGGTACCAAAATCGGCCTAGCCCAACCTGCCAAAGTCAAAATTTGGAGCTGAGGAAGGAGTATTTCACTTGGAAATTTCTCCCCCGACGCGTGACAGGAAGTGTGCGGCTTTCGGAGCCCACAGATGCACACTCTATGCATTGTGCATGCCATGAGATTCATTAATTTGTGAATTCTATGCATTGTGCACCCTCTGCGTGCCTGTCATAACTGTGACCCATGCATAAGTCCAGTTTTTGAAATTGTAAGGGTTTTTATGAATGGTTTGAGGGCCCCTAGCCTTCAAATTTTTATTTTCCTGCACTTTGTAAGGAAACCACACTCCACTTATATTCCTTTCTCATAATAAATTTTAGCTAACATAGGCACTTAGGGGTAAAAAGAATCACTATTCTCCTCGTTTTCTTTGTTTCCACATGGATGGCTCATTTGGCTTGTAAAATTTTAAGTTGAAGTTATTACTTTTCATACAAAATCACTTAAATTGGGATTACAAACCAATTTTGACCCTCAAGTATGATCTTCCCTTGCACCCTAGTGTGATCTTGGGAATCATAAAGGTGTTCAAAAGGACATTTCATCTCCCTTAACAAAATATTTAGATCACAATCCCCCCTAGGGTTCCTCTTTAGTTTTGTAAATCATCTTAAAGTTTTGTAAGGTCCCATACATGCCCACATGTTGCAATATTAGGATGGTTTCTAAATGATTTCTTAGTATAGATCACAATCTAGGGAAGTTTAAAGATCAAAGTAACAGGCCCATACATGCCCACATGTTTTCAAATCTAGGATAGTTTTCAAGAAATTTCTTAGTGTAAACAACATTCTAGGGATTTTAAAGGATTTGTAAAGGACCCATATGTTCACATTGCTAGTTCTTTAGGGATTTAAATATTCCACAAGGTTGTACCAAAGACACATAGTAAGCTAGGTAAGAATATTTGTAAGGACCACAAGAAGTCCACATGTTGCAATCTCACACTTAACTTATTAAAATCTTTGCACACTTTTCACTTTCTTGCACACAAATCCGCTCCTCACACACATAATTTCTATTAGAATAGTGGAGGTCGAAGTAGTATTTTTTTTAAAGGAATTCTGAAATATATGACCACTTCTTTGGAAATTATCCACACCCATTTAATTCAAATGATATTGGTCCACACCCCTAATCTCTTATCCCACCACACCTAAAAGTTTCTAAAAACGCACTAAATTTTCCTCCACATTGGGTGCCAAAATAATTTTCTAGTCTAAGTAGGATCTCAGCGGTAGGCATCCAAATAACCCCCTGTTATCAGGTTCTCACATTTTTAAACAATAGAAGTTGAGAATATGAATCCTTAAAATCATCCAAGTCAAGTGTTCCTACACCATAAGGTAGGGATATACCCATGAAGGGTCGAACGCCGAGGTCTGGTTGTTTTGTGCATCCCTCCTTGAGTCACCCAACTATTGTGAGGGAATCCAACCCGTGACCCATTTCTGAGGCCGAAAATCTAAATGTTTCACTTTAACCAAGGTACTTAGTGACCAAACTTAGGATAACTACACAAGTGGCAATTGTGGGATGCAATCACACCTTAGTCAAATTTTGTGTGGGTATTGGGAAATATCACCAGTTATTTCAGGATATGCACCCTCTACCCCTCATTATAACTGACTACTTCAACCTTCACTAGTTCCTCTTCCGGTGGCTTCAAATCCCACTATTGAGTGCTATTGTAAGGCCCAATGCTAAATCGAGAGGAAGGATGATAAGTCTTTTAGGACACGAGATTTTATTTTGTTATTGTTACCCCACGCAGACAAAATCGACCTATCCACATGCTTGTTTATTTTACAATTGATGTATGTATGATGTTCATTTGATTACATGCCATTGTGAGTTATACTATGTTGTGAAGGTCAAAATTATAAAAGCACTTGTTCATTTATGTATCTTTTCACCATTTTCACACATTCACTTTGCTAGTCGAAACCATATGGGACCCACATAATCCTCGTCATTCTAGATGCTTGCAGAATTTTCCTCCTATTCTAGGAGGAGTTCCTAGTTTCTCCAACTCAACCACTCAAACATATCACACCCTCATGAGTGCTACTATTTTGGGATCAAATTTACTTAGTTCCACTTTTCTTGGGTCAAACACCCAAGGCCATCCATCTATTGGTTCTCCTTCACAAGGAGGTGGGAGTCAAACTTCTTCTCAAGGGAGAAGCACACACCCACCAAATCCCTCTCAAGGGACAGGTCCACTACCTACACACACAATGGCTGGAACTAATCCTCTGCCAAATATCCTTATTCCATACTTGACATCCCTCAACATTCTTGATTTAACCAAACTCATGAATGATCCCATTTTGCATGATGCTACTTGGCCCAATATGCCTACCAAGTTACCTTCAGACATTCCAACATTTGAAGGAAAACCGGGGGAAGATCCTACCAACCATGTTATGAACTTACACTTATGGTTCTCTTTAAACATCATCATGGATGATTCCATCCGCTTAAGGTTATTTCAAAGAACTCTCACTGGTCCAACAACCAAATGGTATGTGGGCGACAAATTAGGGTCCCATGTGACCTTTGAATCATTGGCCAAGGCCTTTTTGTCCTTTTTCCAACTACTACTTTGTCATGATATTGGCTTAGAAATTATTTCTGAGTTCAAACAAACCACTGCTATCCATATCTCCAACCACATCCATGAATGGTGACAATGACATAGTTTGTGTAAAGTGGAAACCACTAAAGAACAACATCTTGATTGGTTTCTTAAATCACTCATCTTTGTTATTTCCAAGGATGTAGCATCCAATTTTCCTCAATCAAAAGAGGAGGCCATCAACAAGGCCCAATAGTTTGACCTCATCTATGCTCAATCAGGTTACTTGTACACATTATTACCTGATGCACCCAGACCCATACAATTTGGCCAGGACAAACCTGGAATGTCCCACGCTGCGGATGGGTTGATTGGTTCTATCACCCATCTCAACCCTTACGACCACTCATCACCCACTTATGGTGCACCTCAATTTTTAAAACCATATGGAGGGACATCTTATGACCCTCCTCCCACTCACCAATAGTCATATCCTGTTGCTTACCCTCCACTAATGGGTGGACCCCCATCAAGACCCATGATGCATCCGGTCTCTCAACCAAGTACAAGTTCACCCTCAACGCTTGCATATAACCTCAATAGTAGTGGAAGTGCTTCCACTTCCTACACGTTGTATGGATCATTTCCTCAAAACACTCCATATTTTCCATTTCCTGGTCCTCCCCAGTTGGTTTCTCCTCCACCAGGACAACCACATGCCAACATTAAATTTGTTCAACCCTCTCCTATTCAACAACTTTAGAATTTTGAACAATTGAATACAGAAAATCCGTCCCATCTGCCAAATAACGCCAAGAAGAAAGGGAAAAATTGAAATAATGACAACCTGGGACCAGGAGGAAATAATCCCCAACAAACCCATCCCATTCAGGCAACCAGAATCAAGGCAACTAAAACCCCCAAGGGGGCACCAAAAAAAATCAACCACGACAAGGGAAGAACAATAACCTCAGAACTAAATTCCCTTGCACTCTATGTGGTGAGTATGGGCATTATACACACCACTACCCCCAAATTTTTTATTTCAAATAGATGAAAGAATCCATGAACACACATCGTCCTCTAGCACCACCTACCCCTTTGCAGGCCCCACAACAGTATTTGCAACTGCCACCTCCAGCTGTTTTGAAAAAACCTATTCCACGCCAAGGTGTGATGAATACCCAATAGGATATCACCCCCGACCCACCACAAATGGGGTAGTATCAAAACTCGGGCCCCAATCAACCCAAATATCCGACCGATCGCAACATCCTCCTTACCAGCGAATAAGATATTTTGTTGCTAACACGTGGTCATCAATACGGTGTTCCCTATGAATCTACCCGAACCACCTTAGAAGTGGCTCTAGCTACAACCATAAAACCTTTGATAATTCCACTCCCTAACACTTAACCAAACCCTCACATCCCTTGCATTTTGTTATGACAAAATGTACATAACCCTCATGCTAGGGCAGCCCATAACTATGGTCTGGTTGATGACTTACCACAATATCTTGCAACCATGTCTTTATTGGAGGTCCTCCAAACCTATCCATCTCAGTGAAAATCCTCGATTTCCCCCTTGGGGGCAGTCGACCTAGCTAATACTCGACTCATCACTTTTGATCTAGATAGCGGAGAATCGAGCCTCCCCGACATGGCATTTTTTTAGATACCAGTTAAGATCTGAAATATCATAGTTCATCAGTGTATCATCGATGAAGGTGCATCCACATGCATCATGTCCAAAGTAGTATGGAAAAAAATTGGCTCACCTGAGATAGTACCATCTGCCATCACCCTGAGAGCTTATGATTGTCGCCCCTCGTCCCCATAATGGATATTCCAAAATGTCCTTGTATAACTTGGGGGAAAAACCATCCTTATTAACATTGAAGTTATCAATGCCCCACTTGATTACAATATCTTGCTTGGATGTAGCTACATGTATGCTATGAAGGTAGTAGAATATTCTGTGTTTCAGATGATGTTGTTCCCCCACAATGGAAAAATTTTCACCATCGACCAACTACACATTACGATCCTAATCATTTTGCCAACATTGATAATATTCTCCCCCTTGTCCACACTAGCTCAGATGATTTTTTGGCCATTGACATGGGTTCCAAAATTTTCAAGGACTCATCTTTGTTGGGGGCATATCATGGAGCACCACCTCTCCTATACCCTTCGACACAAGTGTGTGTAGTATATTCTAATGGAAGAGATTTCAGAGACAATACTCCTCCCACCAAGGCCCCTCCCCACATCGAAGTTACACCAATTGGATAAATATTACCTCATGAGTTCCCTGAGCACCCCACTGCACCAATTATACTAGATTCCCCCCCTCCTCCAGGGGAAAATCCCAGTTTGGGAGACAGTCCCCCAAGCCATTACCCAAATTCCCTTTTTCTACCCCCCACCTGGTTTCCAAGAATTCTAGGTATCTTCTACTCTCAACCTTCCAAACATGGTTCTTTCCATCCCTGTATGGTATCTCCATCCACCAACGATGGTCCCTATGCCATATCTCCCTCCTCAGACAAAGGGATTAGCGATGCATATCCCAGTACAATCTCATGCCACACCACACCCGGCCCCAACTAGTAGCAACACTGCCACCACTGGGGGAAGACAAAAGAATAACAAGCTCACAACTCCACTTCCTCCGTGAGCTCAACCTACTTGTGCACTGTGCGAATGAGAAGGACACCCCACTAACAAATGTCCTACTCTTCCTGAGTTGTGCAATCTTATCCAAGTCCCTCGAGCAGCCCCATTGCTCACCACCTCACCTAACACATCAACTGATACTACAGATCCCTCAACCACATGCAAGAAATGGTTACAAACCAATTTCTCTTGCTCCATATGCTTATAATATGGCCATTACACCCATCATTTCCAAGCTCTACCTCAATTCCGCCAAACGTTATCTGTAGTACGCCAAACATCCATGGCTGAGCCCCTCAGGCTCTCCCTACTGCTGCTCACATCACTGACATTCAATATGTTTCTTCGTTAGTCTCCACATGAATGAGGTACCCTTCATAGTATCATGACATTCAGTTCATGTCAAGTGAGCCTTCACACCCTGAGCACAATATCCCTTCTATGTCGTCATCCACTGAGGCCAATAACACTTACCCGTCGATGGTTCCCACTGACATCGCCCAGGATCCCCTATATTCTCTCAGTTTCCACTGTGATGAAGATATCCTGGAGGAAATCACTACCCTTGATTTCCCATGGAATGCGCTCCATCATCGAGCACTTTTCCTTTCACAAGAGGCCTTTCATCCCCCTATCCAAGCCTCTCTGTACGTAATTGAAACCGAGGATTTTATTCCTTCGGGGCATATTGAATGGTTTTACAACCCTATCCCTGCCCCCGATGCTTCAGAAGAAGGAAACATGGTGAACATCTCCCCCACTGTCAAAACTGACATTTCCATTAAATCGAGAATCGTAGAAGAAATCACCATTTGTGCCACATGCTCCTCTGAAGAACTCAGAAATTGCCAAGCTCTCTTTCATGAATACCGAGATAGTTTTTCCTGGTCATATACGAAGATGCCTGGCCTCGATCCATCTAAAGTAAAAAATTGAATTGACACATGACCAGATGTCTCCCATGTTCGTCAAAAGAATCACCCCCTTCACCCATCTAAAGCTGCAGCTATCAAAGCTGAAATTGACAAGTTACATGTTGTTGGGTTCATCTACCCTATTGTGTACACTTCGTGGGTCTCCAACCCCGTCCCTGTTAACGGAAAAATAGGGGACCATTCGCATCTGCATAGACTTTCATGATCTTAACCATTTTTTTCCCAAAGACAACTTCCCAACCCCTTTCATTTACCAAATCATCGATGATTGTGCCGACCATGAGGAGATTTCCTTTATAGACGGGTTCTCCGGCTATAACCAAATTCAAATCCACCCAACATATCAATATAAAACAAATTTTACAACCCCTTTGGGTAACTTTTATTATCGCGTCATGAATTTTGGACTCAATAACACAGGTGCTATGTTTCAATGGGCCATGACATATGTTTTCCATGATCTTGCTCGCATCATTCTTTCTTATTTGGAAAACCTCACTGCTCGATCCAAAAAGCAAACTCAACATTTAGACGACTTATGCATCATTTTCCAATGATGTCGCCAGTATGATATCCTCTTGAAACCCCTTAAGTGTGTCTTATGCGTCACCGTCAGATGCCTCCTTGGGTTCATTGTCTCCCAAAATGGCATCATGGTGGACCCCCTAAAGGTCCAAGCTATCACATAAATTCCACCACCTAGGAATTTACATCAACTGCAAAGCCTACAAGGCAAAGCCAACTTTTTCACTGCTTTTTCCCAGACGACGCCACTTGTGAGTATGGTTTCCTCTGCCTACTGTGACATGATATCCCATTTCGATGGGATGAACATGCTCAAACAACTTTTGATGATTTAAAAGCTTCCCTATCCAATGTCCCTTTGATTAGTCTCCCAGATGATGATTGTGATTACGTTCTCTACTTAACAGCCTTGGTTGTCTCAGTTGCAGGAGTCCTCATCCAATCAGGGGATGATGGGTATGAACATGTCATTTACTACATTAGTAAAAACCTTTTAGGTCCACCCTTGAAGTATAATCATGATGAGAAACTCACCTTAGCATTTTTCCTCACATTACAAAAACTGT
This sequence comes from Picea engelmannii, assembly GCA_009831015.1. Taxonomy (NCBI): domain Eukaryota; kingdom Viridiplantae; phylum Streptophyta; class Pinopsida; order Pinales; family Pinaceae; genus Picea; species Picea engelmannii. The sequence goes on along the minus strand of ML798261.1, from coordinate 179,590 downwards.
GACACTATATTATGCTTCAAACTACCAAGGTCGTAGTAGACTCCAACCCCATGCAATACTTTCTTACTTGTCGACAGATTAATGGAAAATTTTGTTGATGGATCGTTATCCTCCAAGAATACGTTCTAGAGTTCTCTACTCCCAAAAGAAAGAAATCTCTTGTCCTTGCTGAACTCATTACGACTTTTCCCTCGGATTCTAAAGCTTCTCCCATCAATGAGGATTTCCCTGATGAACACCTCTTCTTCATCCCCTTCGATGACCTCAGGTACAAATGAGGTGGTATTGTAGGCCCACCAGCCATATATAGCCCCTTTTTGCCCAACTTCCACAGTCTGTTACAAGAGCCCAGAGCCTCCATTTTCCGATCCATTTTCAGCCACAAGATCTTGATCCCTCCATATACACATCCACATTCCCCGGGTTATCATCTGCACTTGGCCCCAAAGGAGCATTTTTCTCATGCCACGCTCAGGTATGCATGCTCACTTTCAATTTTATCAAATAAATGTTATATTATCTTTATCATCAGATATTGTTCACGTCGGGTATTTGGTTTTCATGTGTGCAGGTACTTTTTTAGCAAAGAGTCGTATCCCCTTCAAGTATATGTTCGACACTGGCATGCAATTATTCCCTCTGTAAATCAATTGCATATTCCAGTCACACCCTCTGACATTTACCTTTAGGGTCCCTACATTCGTCTTTCCAGTATCTTCACATCTACCACATTTGGATACTGTCATCCGATAGCACTCTCCTCCACATGAGTTGTCCCATTCATAGTTCCCCCTGACAATTTGACACTCATGTTGATGTCACCCCCTAGGGATGGGAGTCCCAATTGTCTTATGCACTTCCAAGAATGAACCTCTTGGTTCTATCATCTTGGTCATATCATCTTGGTTCTATTGACTGCATCTCCATAGTATCATTATACCTCCATCTCATACACCATCAATTTTCCCATCTGCAGATAGTCCTCCATCCATTTACCTAATACAGAAACCCACCCATATGGCCCCCACCCTCCACCATTTCTCTTTCACAAAAAATGTGTCTTAAAAGGAAAATCCATATTTCACTGGGGCACCCGTTTTTGTATTTGTATATTCAACCCAAATTATTCTTTATTTTTTTGGTAATTGTATAAATCCCTTGTTTCCATCATATACATAGCTTTTTTCATCGTCATCCTTGATGTCCTTCTTTTCCCTGGGAAGGAAACCCATGTCACCCTTGGTTGGGGAATCCACTGTTTTTTCATTCCGACATCATTCACAAACCCCGAGTATCCATAGTCCATGTACCCATGATCTTTGAGTTTGTCCACTTTGTTAGCCTCTGACACAGTTTAACCCCATATCTAGTCATCCCCCTGACACTAGATCTAGTTTTATGGTTACTGCCAGTCATCCTTCAAAATTCCCCAACCAAGGGCAGTATTAAGTCCCACAACATCTTGACTTCATTCATGTTATCCGTAATTACCTAATACCACCTCTTACTTAGTGGATTTCAAGAATCCCTTTGCTTATTGGCGTCGCGCCACCCTTTCTGTCGACATCAACATAGTTTCTAGAAGGGTGGCAGTATCTTGACTCACATTACCTTTTCAATGAGGAGTCTTAGGCAACACTGAGAGAATCATCATTGCTTTCTGATTCCGTTGACCCTCATAACATTCAACTTCAAAAAACTCCCATGTTACGGTGGGTCTTACTATGCGACTATCACAGTTGTTTCATACCAGCCGAAGACCTCTAAATTTGTTAGGCCATCAATGCCTATGACTCAATGACAATTCTTACAGTCATCCTTGACTTACTTTAGAGTCTGTTCACCATTTAGAACTGTCATTTGTCGTTATCAACCACCCCCCGAGGGTGCTGCAGTTGTCTACATCAACATACACCTTGAGTTACAATTACACATTTTGGTTTCATGACACGAGCATGGGGCATGCCCGCCTCATTTTTACACAGATTTATTTTTTCCTAGAGAATGGTTTGGGTCCCACAGTTTTCCCTCTCCCTCCAGTGGATCACTCTTGTGGTTCCTCTCTTCAATCTTCATTACAATGGTACTCTCAACAAAAGAAACATTGATGTATTTCAACGATACGTATTCTCCTAACCTCACACATCAAGGGGCATTTGTTATCACTGAAAAATCGTTCACAACATTGCACACAAATGATTAAAGAAAACATCAATGCCAACAACCATTAGTCCACCTACAACACCAAAAAATCCATCAAAAGGCAAAAAACTATATAATTGGGTAAAAAATCAAAGTGCGCAAATTCACCAAAGGAAGCATGCGAATAGTCCGCAACATGCGCGGGCCAACAAAACCCTCAATGTGCACTATGTGAAAAATGCATGTCCATCTATGAGAAAAGCCACACACTTCTATGAATGACACATTTATGGATCTTGTTGGCCCCTCAACCACTTCTAGTCCGACCCCCAACACGATTTGGCACTCATATCTGAGAGAAATCTAGCTTGGAGGTTGGTCAAGGGCTAGAGGGTGCCCTAAAAGGCCCCTTGTTCAAACTATGAACCGATTACATTTTTCCATGAATGGATGCTATAAATAAGAGCCATGGGTGTGATAAGAAAATAATATCTTCAAGGTATTGTTATGTTGCAAGAATTCTTCTTTGAGAATCCTCTTTTCTCTTTGAATCCTTCAAGCACCATTGCAATAGGCCATTCCAATCACCTCTTGAGGGAATAGCCATTGTTTTTCTTCACCATTTTCCATTTATTCCATTGTAAGGAGAGAAGAGATATAAATTAGGGAACTCAAGAGCCCCCCCAAGGAGGAATAGGGGACTCATAAGTCCCTTCCTTTCTCTACGATGTTTTTCCTACTAATATATTGATCCATTGGTAGAGATATGTTGGTCATTTGTTGATTTTCATGGTTCTAAGTTTCTCAATCTTTCTAACATTTATTTCTTAGTTGTTTTTAGTTGTAATTTTTTTTTAATGTGTGTTTGGTTTATCTAACCCACTCACAAACTTCTGTCTTGTTTAGCAGGATTATCTAAACATGCAAGTGTTTTTGTTTTTCTCACCCAAGTTACAAAACCAACACAACAACCATGACCTAGACCTATACCATGAGCATATACATGACTATGAACTAGAACATGACATATAGAGAACCTATACCATGACCTAAACCCCCCTAGCTCCATCTAAGCCTAGGCATAACCTATACTTAATCCTTAACCCCCTCCACACTTGAGCACTAAGTGCACTATTCATATACCTCTTGTTAAAGTCCTCACAACCCTTTCACCCACATCTTTGTGCTCTAACCATTGCTCCATGCTTTAAAACACTTTCAATCCTAAGACCTTAGGTTGAGTGTTCATCCTTGGCTAGCAGGAATGAGTGTGCGTTCCTAGAGCATGCACACACTTTTAACGCGTTATTTCACTTTAGACATTGAATAAATCCAAATGTATTCTAAAGGTGAGGCAAGTCTCACAACGAATAAAGGATATGTGCAATAGATAAATGTACCCTCTCATGTAAGGTGAGTGTTAATTGTTTCTTCTTCTTCCAATGGAGTACTTATACGAGTACTTATATGAACATGAACATGACCATGACATAGACCCCTCTAGCTCCATCTAATCCTAGGAATAACCTATGCTCTACCCTTAAACCCCTCCACACCCAAGACCTAATTGTAGTATGCCTATACCTCATGTATAATAATGATATTTTATGGATATGAATTTTCACCTCCAGATTAATAACGGTTTCACATGGTTTAATAATGATTAAGGTATGTTGATTATTCTTTTTTATTTTAATATAAGAATAATATTTTAGTGGATTCGATATTATTATATGGAATATTTATCCTTCTTTCACAATTATGTTTAAACAAGCCCTAGATGATGTATGAGGAAAGACTTATCTATATCTATTCTCACACACTCTCTCTGTACCCTCCTCCTCCATCCCTGTCTCCTCTCCCTCCCACTATCTCTCCTCTCTCTCTCCTACATATACCATCTATATCCCACCTCTCTCTCTCTCTCTACCCCCCCTCTATGTCTTCCTCTCACACCCTCTCACACTCTCAAACAATCCATCTCGACCCTCTTCTCTCTTTACCTCTTGCATCTAACCCTCTCTCTCTCACTCCTTGTATCCCCCTCCC
>ML798261.1:133308-175378 GCA_009831015.1 Picea engelmannii | reverse complement strand
CTCTCTCTCTCTACCCCCCCTCTTTGTCTCCATGTTCATCACTCTCACTCACTCTCTCTTTGTCTTCCCCTCTCCCCTTCTCACACTCTCTTTCTTCCTCTCTCTCCACACCCTCTCTACATTGTAAGTAAATAAATGGCATTGAACTATACATGTCAAGACCTATATATAGAAAGAAATAGACATGGCAAGATATAGACCATGAACTAGACCTATATGATGGCTAAGGCATATACCATGACATAGACCTAGAGCCAGACCTAGACCATGACCTAGACTAGGACATAGAGCTAAATCTATACTTAGATCATGACCTAGACCTATGCCATGACCATGACCTAGACCATGATCTAGAGCTTGACCCAGACCATAAACTAGACCCGCCTAGCTCCATCTAATCCTACACATAATCTATACTCGATCCTTAACCCCCTCCACACTCGATCCCTAAATGAATTTTGCATATACCTCTTTTTAAAGGACCCACAACCCTTTCACCCACATCACCCACATATTTGTGCTCTAACCATTTCTCTATGCTTCAGAACACTTTCAATCCTAATCCTTAGGTCCTAGTTGTCCCCAAACCCCATATACATATTTATTCATAAAGATGTTTGGTCTATAATAAATTCTATATGATCTGTTTCATTAAGAGCATATACACTCTCTTATGACTTGAAATCCTTGTGATTGTTACTCATCCATGCCCAGCAGGAACGCGTGCACGTTCCTAGAATGTGCACGTGATTTAGTGCACATGCATTTTAGGAACGTGTGTGAGTTCTTGCTAGGAATGTTTATGTGCCAAGCACACTCCTCTACCTCATATATCTCAAGCCCAACATCAACATGCCTGGAATATACATACAAAAATAGTAGGAACATATAGGTTTTTGTTTTTTTAGTCTTGTTGTTTAAGTCATAGACAATTTTGTGCTATTACAAGACAATTGTAGGAATAATTGGAAGACAATTTTTTCCAAGTGGAATTGGAATTGTTGGTTGTGTCTTCTTGGAATTGGAAGACAAATTTGTCCAATTGAAATTGTTATTTGTGTCTTATTGTGTAGTACCAAGAAAACATTGTCCAATTGGAATTGTTAGTTGTGTCTTCTTGTGTAATACCAAGACAAATTTGTTCAATTGGAATTGTTAGTTGTGTAATACCAAGACAAATTTATCCAACTGGAATCAGAATTGTTAATTGTGTCTTCTTGCGTAATACCAAGACAAATTTGTCCAATTGGAATTGGAATTATTAATTGTGTATTCTTTTGTAATACGAAGACAAATTTGTCCACTTGGAATTGAAATTGTTCATTGTGCCTTCTTGTGTAATGCCAAGACAAATTTGTGGTGGGGTGCTTGGAAGCCAATTTTTCTCTTTAAACATGAGGAAAATGTGGATTCGAGAAATAAAGTCCTTTAGGAAAGAGAAACCCATCGAAAATGTAGAAGAAGAAAGAGAAAAGGAAAAGTTGTGTATGTCAAAGCATAGGTTTTCAGAAGAGGGAATTCCAATTTCTTGTGGAATAGATGTCATTGTTGTTTCTACTCCATCACCACAAGCAAAGTGTAGGAGTTCAGTAGATACCAATCCATGCAGTATCTCATCAAGAAAACTTGTTGTGGATGACCAGATGATGGAGTATTTTCTTGGAGTTGATTATACAATAGATGAAATTAGAGAGGAAATTGGTGCACAACATTATGGTGAAGAAGTCCCTCTGGTGAAAACTCTTGTTAGACAATTAGACGTTCCAGAAAATAGTCAATCCCATGTCCATTCTCCTCCTATATTTTATTTTCTATTGATTGAAGGGGCGAGAACTACAAAGTGTTAACTCCATAACAAGGAGGTCAAGAGTTCTAGAATAGGGGTTCATCATCCCTATCTAGATTGAGTAGTGTACGACGACGAACTCCTAAATGCATTTAGGTGGATGAAAGTGTTCTAGCATCACTTGAAGGTAAGTTACCTGTCTGTACTATTCGTTATCATTCTTATAAAACCATTAAAGAATATTTTGAACCAAAATATGATGCCACTAAATGTCAATTATTTTTGGCTTTGTTAAAATATAGAAGTTTGATTGTTGTTAGGAGACTTTTAGGCATTAAAATAGTTAAAATTTTAGAAACAAGTCATCAAATTGTTAGAAACCTTGTAGGTGTTTTTCAAAGATTTGGCTAGAAATCACGTTCTAAAGACCACAATGCGGTCCGACGTGTCTTGTAACATTCAATTGTTATCAAGATCACAAGAAAACATCGTTTGCTACAAAAAATCTCTCATCTCATGAAATGAAATGTAAAAATCCTTAGAAAGTATTATCATAGACAATAGCCTCGACATAGGTGTCCCAACATATTCGTGGGCCTTCACTGGTAGGCTACCTCATTTTGACATGAAGTTAATTGGAGTAGTTAAGGGATTAGTACATGATTTCTGGTATGAGAACACTAGGCCTTTGTTATCAGACAAATCTGTAAGTGTGGGAACAAAAAATTCTCCCCAACTTCCACAAGAATCTAGAACAAAAAAAGACATAATACAAACTTCACCTTAGACTTCATTGTCATATAAACTAGTTTAGAGAAGGACAAATGACATACCTTTTAAATGGCGCTTGATCCTCACTAGTGTCGTCATTGTCTCTCCATCTTTGGATTTGTAGGATGGTGAACCCATTTAAGAAGCACAAACAACAAAGAGAGAGAAATATATATATATATATATATATATATATATATATATATATATATTCCAATGAATTATATGTATAATATCAAGGAGTTATACAATAAAACTAAATACATCTTTATAGGGAACAAAAGTATTGCTGCATTGCATTAAAATGGAAAGTGGAGAATACAAACCATGCCTTAATGTTGCAAGGTCCCTTTCAATGGCTGTTTGATCCAACACACACACCTTTTCTCCAATGCCTTTGATGAAGAAGATCCACCACTAAAGCAAAGCTATCTCAAGTATAATCTATAACAAAACTCTTCATGCATATGAAATCCTTTGCAAACCTTAGCCTTTTCCATAAGATATCCCTCTTTATATAGGGTAAAAGAGGGATGGATGAGGATATTAGTATGATCCCACTAAATCAGAGAAGCAAGTAATATCCAAACCAATCGAAGACCACCTCATCTTCTAGAAGATTCCCTTCTAGAACATTCATGAATTTTGACTTTTCCCTTGTTTAAGCATCGTCACATCCTATGCACATGCAGCCTGCGATGACACCACAATCCAGCTTTGGTGCAGTGTGTGGTGATCACGCATCGTCACATCCCAAGTATAGATTAGGGTGCGATGATCTCCCTTGTCATATTTTTTAAGGAAGAAAAGGTAAACCACTTTTCGCATGGAGAAGGTATCTTTTAGTGTTTTCAGGGAACATGGAAGTGAGTTATGCACATGTCGCCAGTTGATCATTGGGGTGACCAAAATAATGTGTAACAAAATTCCCCCTAAAGTATGAAGTTGGAACCTGTGATAGATGAAATACTTTGTAGAATGTGTGTGTCGAAAATAAGGAGGGCATCAGTCGGGAATTTGCAAACAATTAAGCATATGCATAATAATATACCATCTTCTGAGGTAGGAATTCCCATACTGAGACTGCAAGTGAATATAATAATAAGTGTCAAGTGATTCATGGCCACTAAACATACATTGTGGATCCATTTCATCACGATTCAACATAGCCACAAGAAATACACTGTGGATCTATGCTCTTTAAAGAATTCAAATTTGGATATAGCCACGAGACATACACAATGGATCTATGTGTCAGTACAAAGTTATGAATACTCCGTCACAACCTAGACCGATATGATGAGATCTAGGGTGTTCATTTCCATCGTCTCTAAGTAGGAATCTAGCCATGTGATTATAGGTGTTGAAGTCGAACATGGTATAAACCACTTTATTACCAGTCAAATGAAAACCATTAACACGTGTGAGGGAAATCACAATTAATGTCAATGAATCCCAAGATACTCTAGTAAAATCCAACAAATGTGAACGAATGAGTTGAAGTCGACCACTCAATGAAATCTTCCAATATGGGGCCAATGATGTGAACCCACTGTTGAAAGCGAAGAGACATGACATTGAGGTATGCAGGATCCAAGGTACTAATGTGATTTCTAAGTCATGTTCTTGGATAATGAGTTGAATTTGACAGGAAAAGTCTTGTCATAGGAGGGCCTTAATGTATCCCCCCATCAATGACACAAAATATGTAACATATTTGAAGTAGATCAAAGTATGAAGTGATTCGAAACTGACTCAGAGAAGGTTGACATGGTAGAAAATTTATAACTGCAGATGGTTGACTTGATAGAAGGCTTGTTTAGGTTGAACTTCTCTTGAACATATGAACGACACAAAAATTGTCTTGGAAACATTGACTCAAGGAGGACTCAACATACAAACTTGTGGATGGTCAAACGAGAGACAAATGGATTTCCTAACCCAGATATAGTGATGAAGGGGGGTGTCATGTCCAAGAGACACTTTACTGCCACTAACACAGATACAAATACACATTTCTTTCCTAATTTCCTCCCACCGTTTCTGGCGAGTACCTCTTTATTTTTATGCAAGCTTGAGGAGGATAAAATATGCTTGTAATGTAAGATCATTGTTCGAAGTATATTTAATGAACTCGAAGAAGGAGTGGTTCGATCCCATAGGGGCCTTTCGATGCTTTTTTTATGAGTCCAAAGAAATAAAACTTAGGGGTTTTTCATGTTTAGAGAGTCTGAAAAGCACCTAAAGAGAACTCCATACTGTCCTTTTTCATTAGTTATTCTGATGAGATCAAAAAAGAGATAATATATCGCTCATCAAACATTTTCTTCAATTACTTTTACGAGCATGAAAAGCACAAGGCCGCTCATATATCTTTTCGTGTTTAGGGGGCTTGAAAAGAGCTTAAAGGATACTACATAGGGTTCATTTTTTCGTATTACCAATGAGAGTTTGAAAAACCAATAAAAGGTTACTCAATTGCATTCTCATGGTTTCACAAGCGTGAGAAAGAATTAAGACTGTGCTCAAATTTTTTCCTAAAAAACCCTAAAATCATCTGTACATAAGAAAAACACACAAAAACAACCAAAAATGGTGGATCCCTGTCAAACGTCTCATCCTTATATCTTTCAATCTGTAATAGAAAACACTTTGTGAAGTTGGTTAGACTTTAGGGCATAGGTAAAATATAAAAAATAATTTATTTTTGCAATAAAATATGGTAAAAAGTAATAAAATAGGTCAAAACAACCCATTTACCATTTCATTTTGAAATTTCACCCAAATAGTGCCCAAAAACCTCTTTTTCTTCCAAAATTCAAGCGTCGATTTTGGAGTGCCTAGTGGACCGTTTCACAAACCGCTTCCATAAAAAAGGTAATATCTTGCCCCTTTCTCTTTTCATGGTTTAAAATTTCATTTTTATTGGTTTAATTTTGAATTTAGGTCGATTTTTTTGAGGTCATTGCGCTTTGAGATAGTCACAAGCTCATAGTATGATGAAATGCAACAATCTCAAATCATTGTAGGGGACTCAAAGCTACGGTGTGACAAAGTCTCTCTGCATAAAATCAAAGCCCTGTGATGACCACAACTCAATTTTTGAAAAGAAAAAATGAGTTAGGAAAACTTCCAAGAATTGATTTTTTATGACTCTAATCATCTTCTGAAGTTAATTGGAAGATTTTACTTAGTCAAAATGATCGAGTGGAGGGAATGGGAGCATGAGAAAAAATTCTATTTTTCCAGGAATGACTTGGGCACTATCATAGAACTCCGAGAGTGTGGTTTATTCAATTTATTCAAAATTCAGGGCATGAGAGCCCAACTGGGATTGCTGGAGTATCTAGTCCACATGTCGGATGTAAATGATCAATCCTTTCACGTGGGTGTGCATACACTCACCTTGGATATATATGAAATTTAATTTTTGACGAGGTTATCTCTCCGAGGCTCTTAGGTATCACTCTCGAGAAGCAAGGGTGGGGGAGAACCCATAGATTACTATGTTGCACACCATTGCATGCCAGGTACGAAAAATCATAGTGGAAATGTTTCCATTAGGGATGTTCGAGATTTACCATTGAGAACCATCCTCTATACTATCACCAGGATGGTAGGGAGTGTGAATCCCCACATGGATTTGAAAATCCACTTTCAGTACGCCATAGAGTGTATTGAGCCCTGGGTCTTCAATTGGTGCGAGGGTGTCTTAAAGAACATGAAAAAACAACTGACAAAATTTTGGAATGGTCGGTTGAAACAATTTGGGTATGGATCCATTTTAGTTTCCTTCTTCCTCGAGAGGGTCCCCATATTATGTCTACATGTGGAGTGGGGTATACCTGCTCCACAAGATCCATAGATGAAAATATGCATGGATTTGATGGCTCGTCATAGTGGTGTACCTATCATCAAGTATGGCAAAGATTTCTTCCAGTGGCTGAGAGATCAACTAATCATGGTGGAGGATTATGCTTATGTTGGGACTTAATTTCATGGGGATCCTGACTTATCTCTTCCTGAGGGATCTTATTGGGGAGACATAGGTAAGAAGGAAATTTTCATTATATGATGTTTTTGATATTTTAATTATATAAAATGTTTTTTGTTATTTATCCAAGACTAATCAAGTGCTCTCAATAATGTATATGTGGCACCTTATCATCCTTCGGGATCATCTCCCATTCAGAGGCGAGGAGAGATAGGTGTTGTGGCAGTTCAAGGAGTTTCTACTGAGGAATTCAAGGAGATCGAGCAGAACCTATAAGGATTAACCATGAACATACCTGATATTGCGGTGGATGAACTTCCTCGTTGCTACCAATGCCATACAATTGGCGTATCAACATCTATTGGTTGACTTCTCTGTAGAGTAGCATGGGCAATTGTTTATTACAACGAGCAACATCCTTGATGCTTTTATATATGAATCCATGAGCTTCACCATTTTGATATTTTGGTCCTTAGACAAACACTTTTTGTAAATTTTGTCGTATTAATATAAAGTTCATACCGACTTACTTGTCTTTTTTTTAAAATGTGTGTTTGGATTTATAAATGTCTCAAATGTCTTTCTAACACATAATTAGCCAATGCATATGTCAATGTTTTTATACATCTAGGAATATAATGATACTCAATATAATCAAAATGTCTTTCCAAGAGGTGAATTCTTAAGTATACTCGTAACAAAGTAGGACTTCGGATGGAATAAACATTACTCAATTGCAACACTACTAATTGTGAATCAAGTCATACAATAAGTTGGCACATGCCAAATTAAATGGCGTTAGTTAATAATTCGATAACTTCACTGTATTCTACGATATTATTAGTTGCATGACCAAGGAAAACACTGTGTAGACTGATCAACTCATCCGTAGGAGCATAGATTTCCCATGAACCAGACTCTAGGTTTTGATTATTGTGACTAGAACCATCAACAAAGACGATATAGGGTAGTGGATACACCGACATCTGGAAACAAAGAACAATGCAAGGTACGCAGCTAAAAGGTGGAACAAAAACGAAAAAAGCACACTAGAGTATGATACACTAAAAATACACAACACTCATGCAAAAATAGTTTAAGTATAATACTTATTAAAGTAAATCCCATTTATGGGTTCACTCAAAGGAATTCCATCATAATCTTCCAGCTCATAATCCCCTTTCTCCAACACTAATTTCACAATATAAGGGTCACGCCACATTGGCTTGAATTTACCGTCCCCTAATAATTCACGATCTTGTTTGTAAAGGAGAACCAAATCACCCTCAGAAAAAACACATGGTTTAACATGCTTGTCATATTGAGATTTGACACGCTTCTTCTGAGTTTCAATCATCTGTCGAAGCATAGTAGTAAGAACCTTGTTAATTGCTTCAACCTGACCATTGGCCTGCAGATTATAAGGTGTTGAGTTTTAATGTCTAAGACCCAACTTCTTGGTAAGTTCAGACATCATGAAATTGTGAAAATGACTACCATGGTTAGTGATGATGGATTGAGGGACACCAAAACTAGTAACAATATGATTGAATATGAATAACTCTGTAGTTTTCCCGATGTTATCAAATGTAGGCATCGCCTCGACCTATTTAGTGAAATAATCCATGACTACGATAATGTATCCATGCGCCCCAACCGAGTGAGGGTTACATGTCATGAAGTCAATGCCCTATTTAGAGAATGGACCAACAGAAACTACAGGGTAAAGAGGAGCAGGATGAGATCAGATCTTATTGTTATATGTTTGACAAGCGTGGCATTTCTGGACGACAGTAATGAAATCTTTAAACAATGAAGGCCAGAAGTAACAAAATCGTAATATCTTTTGGGCAATGGAATAACCAGACATATGATCGCCACATGCTCAAGAATGAAATTCATTCAAAGCTTTCTCAACTTCATCATAGGTTAGACAACGTTGAAATATGGAATCAATACCACGAAGGTAAAGGGTATCACCAAGGATAATATATTGATGGGATTGATACCGAATACGACGATGATCTACACTAGAAAGATCAAACCAGAAAGTTTGGGTTTGGAGATAAATGATAATGTCCCCATACCATATGTCACCAGAACTAATCAGAAAGAGAGACTCTTCAAGAAAGGAATCCTCTACCATAGTTTCTGTCTCAGTAGAGGGAAGGCCACATATCAACTTGGAAAAAACCAAATATTTCTTTGATTTGGCACGCTCAAATTCCAAATCAAACTCCTAGAGAATAACTATTCATTTGGATTATTTCCCCCCAAAAAATTGTCGAGTAAGTATGTGTTACATAGGGTTGCAATCGAAAATGACTGTGGATCTTTTCAATAAAATATAATGATGAAAACATTGAACAAATTGAACAACTACCAATGCCAGTTTCTCCACATGCAAATATTTGGTTTCAGTGGTCATGAGACTTCGACTCAAATAGTAGATAACATTTTCATCATGTGATTCATCCTCTTGGAATAGAACCATAGAGATGATAGAGTCTGAATAAGATAAGTATAATAAATAATCTCAACTATAATGGGGTGGAGATAAGAGTGGTTTACGGGTTAAGGAAAGTTTCAAAGATTCAAAGGCTTTGTTGGCAGTGTCATCCCATATAAAATCATGACCCTTTTTAAGAAGTCGAGTAAACCCTTTCTTTAATTCAACATAATTGGGGATGAATCGATGTACAAATTTTTCCTTCCCTTGCAAAATTTGGAGTTGGCGTAATGTAGAAGGAGGAGGCAAATTGAGAATAACTTCAACCTTCAGAGGGTCCACCCTAATCCCATGTGTAGAAATGATAAAATCAAGAAGTCAGCCAGACTCCACATAAAAAATGAATTTATGTGGATTCAAACATATGTGATAATAACGACAATGCAGGAAAATGACCCTTAAATGTATCGGGTGATCTTGAAGATGCAGAAAATGCATCGGTAAATCATCTAGGTAAGGTTGTACAATGTACTTAATATCATGAAAAACATAAGACATAGCACGTTGAAAAGTCACACCAACATTATTGATACCAAAAGGTAGTTTAGGGTATGTGAAGGTTCCCCAAGGGAAAATAAAAGAAGTCTTATGTTGATCCATGGGTAAAATATTGATTTGATTATAACCAGAGAAACCATCCATCAAAGAGAATATTTCACTCCTGGTGCAGTCATCAATGATCTGGTCAATGAAAGGGGTTGGATAATTATATTTGGAACAAGCCTTGTTGATATCCCTATAATCTACACAAACACAGATCGTTCCTTTTTTCTTTGTAACCGGAATAAGATTAGACACCCAATCAGTCAAAGCCATAGGATAGACAAAAACAACTTTAAGAAGTTTTTCAACTTTGAGTTTAATAGAAGAAACTTTATGTGGATGTACTAGGCAAAGTCTCTGTACTGGGGTAAGTATTAATCACATGTACAAAAATATCTGGATCAATTCCAGGCATTTATTCATAACTCTAGGAAACAACGTCACAAAATTCTTGGAAAAGAGCTTTGTAAATTCAGATCTCATTAGTAGAACATGAGGCACCAATGTGAACATTTTCACGACTCCGGGTTTAATCAAAATATCTAGAGGGATGGTGGGTGAAATTTTACCCAAGTTCCATTCATACAAAAAATCGTGTATTGGTTCAGGAACATGGGAAATAGTAACAATAGTAGACGGATTCAAAATCCATTGATAACTCTCTATGGTCTCGGGTTCCAAGAAGAGAATAGAAAAATGATGCCCATCGTCCCATGGGGTATCTTCCATAGACATGATCGTCATGATCATCTCATCGGTGTGAAAAACTAGTTGAAACGGATCCTGAAATGTGTCTAAGAGAGAATGGGGAGAATGAGTTGTCGATTGATAGCTTGATAAGCCAATTCCATCGGACTTAAAGGCATTATGTTGCCATAATGAAGACAATCATTAGAGCTAGGTACTATCCAAAGGTCATAAAACTCAGGGATTTCACCAACATTGGTTGATATCATGTTAATTGAAGTGACCAAAGAAGTAGGAATATCGAGTGGTTGAATAGGGAACATCCCCATTAATGATGAATACTTTAGAAGACCCACATCGACATTCTCATAACTGGGAGGTGTTTTTGCAATGAAAGGTACGTTACTAGTACGTGAAGCAAAATTAAATAAGGAAAGTTGATCGACAATGACAACTTTTCCTTGGTGATGGAAACATATCACACAGAAAAAAAAGTAGAAACAATTGAACACATGGAGTCGATCCAACTATGACCAAGTAGAAGGTTGTAATCGAGAGGTGCATCAAAGACCTCAACTTCAATAGTAATCACTTTGCATTCTAACATAATAGAAAACGAAGGAAGAACAACATAAGGTTTAAATCTTGTACCATTAAATGATTTTACAATATTGAGTGACTTGGTAAGGGCAGGAGAGCCATTGTATTTCCAATAAGTGACGGACATGACGCAAGTCGATGCTCCTTCATCAATAATGGTTCGACAAATATTCTTATTTTCCACAATAACTTGTATTTGAAACGCTAATTGAGGAGGAAGCCTTGGAATATGATCTTCCAAGTCAAATATTATCAAGTTCATATCAGTAGGATCAATTCCACCAATATCCTTTAACAATGGCTTCCATTGCGTAGGAAAAATTTGAAGGATTTCGAGAGCCGACATCACAGAAGGTGCCTACACAATATCTTCTACAATACTGTAGTTTTGAGAAACACATGTACAAGGATTAAACGACAACTTATGAACAATGACCTTAGGAGGAGGATGAAGAACTGTATCTAGACTCGTTCATTTGAGATGAAGAGGAATGTTGGGAGGTGAAGTCGATGGAGGAGGTTGAACCAATGGAGGTGGTGAATCATCAACTTTCTCTTTCGAAGGAAATTATCTTTGGCTCGAGTAGCGACTTCAACTTCGTTCTTCTTGGAGTCACCAGTACACATAGGTACATAAGATGTGGTAGAGGGAGAATGTTGGTCATGAATGACCAATTTGGCCTATTGCTGAGAAGGAAACGGTTGTGACAAAATGACGGGTGTAAGAGGTGTCCCGGTCCCTTGCAAGAACTTAGTAACCTCAGCACGTTGTGGAAAATCTTTCGTATAATGATCCTCACCACAGATAAGACAAGGATAACAAGTTTTGATATTTTATTTGTTATCAACATGCTAAGTCTTGGGTTTATCGGATTGTTGATTATTATTTTTGTCCTCTTTATTCTTACACTTCCCTTTCTTTTTATTTTGATTTTTACTAGTAGGTGTATATTGAACCGAATTAACCTCAGAAGTTTTACCGGGAGGAGTCGGAGGAGGAGTGTTTTGTACATTAGCAGTAGTATACTTGGGATTGGAATGACTGGCTTGTTTAGACTGAGTCTCAGTATGAAAAGTGCCAATCACACCATCAACAACATCAGAAGCTACTGGAGGTGTTGGGGTTGGATTTATAGATGCGAGAGGAGCATAAGGGATCAAGTCATATAGTGTGCACGTTTGTGAATAAATGAGATCCAAATATTAAGCATGACTAATATCCTACTCTTTAGTGATGACGCCACCCATGGAAACATCATGGGCTATAGGACCAATGAGTGACTTGGTAAACCACTCAGCCAATAGTTGATCAAGAAGGGGAACTTTGATTAAGCATCTTCTCCTCCTCCACTCATGAATATGATCAGAAATTTGAGTAGATGAGGATTGTTTAAATGAGCTCAGAATTTCGGTTCTTGTCTCATATCAGATTGGTAACTAGTAATGCGTTAAAAAATCCATAGCTAAGGTGTTGAAGTCATTGAAGAATCCTTGTGGCAATTCAATATACCATTTGGCTACGGAACCCATCAGAGTTTGTTGGAAAAGACATAATTTAATGGAGTCATCCATCAAGGAGTTGGATGAACACCAAATATGGAAAGTCATGACGTGATTATTTGGGTCTTCCCCTGATCGGCTGTCAAACTTAGGAATGTTTGGTGGTAACTCGACAACTATGACCGGTCAATAAGGAGAATGCAAGATAGGATCGTACAAAATCCTAGATAAATACTGTAAATCCAAAGTAGCAAGAAACGACAGCTTCCTGTTCACTTGAGGAAACTGGTAATT
Source organism: Picea engelmannii (assembly GCA_009831015.1). Taxonomy (NCBI): domain Eukaryota; kingdom Viridiplantae; phylum Streptophyta; class Pinopsida; order Pinales; family Pinaceae; genus Picea; species Picea engelmannii. Next base: position 162,694 of record ML798261.1, on the reverse strand, counting down.
TTGAGGAGGTAGTCCAGTAGGTATACCAGTAGGACCATAAGCAGTATGTAGATAGTTAGAGGGTCCTATTAAATTCAGTGGTGGAGGGTTTTGAGTCAAATAGCCAACTTGGGTTGGTTTATTGGGTAAGCTTCCTTGGGAAGGAGAATTAGACTGAAAGCCTTGACCCCAGGTAGGATTCATAGAACCTGGATATGATTTCCCAGGACTAGGGGGTACAAAAGAATTAACTTGAGGAGGTTTCCCCCTAGGTTGTTGTTGATTTCCTTGGAAAGGAAAATTCCATGTTTGAGACTATAATCCAAGGGTATACTTTCCATACACTGTGTTATGACCCCCAACTTAAGGTTCCCCCCCAACTTGATATGCCCCCCACACTTGAGGTTGAGCTCTAATAGGAATTTGAAAACCATAAGCGACATAATGAATTGTTCCTCCAACTTGATTGGAGCTACTAGGGACAGGAAGATTAGATCCTCCAGGTGAAGGTACAGGAGGAATTCTAGCCCCCCCAGAGAGAACCTGGGTAGGTGTAGGAATGAAACTACTAGCAAAATTATACCCAAGAGGAACAAAAAGATTAGGTCCTACGGATGGATTATGGGCATGATTAGCAATAGAAGTATTCAGAGCATGATACCCAGGTGGAAGTGACGGATTTTATCTAAGAGGAAGTGGTGTTCCAATAGAATCTTGAGTTATTACTCATATTCTGGTAGAAACAAGCGTAACTTGTGGGACCATGGTAGAGCTAGCGAGCTCAAGAGGAAGAATTGTATGAGAACTAGCCAACAATTGGTCTAATACTATGAAAACATTACTGGTTGTGCCAATAAAATGATCCAAGGGTACTGTATAAGCAGTGGAAGTCACAAGCGTATGTAATGCCATAGGTTGATTAGAGGTCCTCTGGCGTAGGTGAATCATTCCCAGTTTTTCAAAAATATCGTGTCCTGAAGAGGTCCTCCAAAGAGAATGGATAGGGCCATAAGAGTTAGAATTAAAAGTTCCAGCAGTATGAACCAAATTTCTAAATGATTCACTCTAAAAGGGTGGATCGTCTACACCAGACTCTGTGTGAGTTCCAATAGGTATTCTAGTATAATCTTCAACAAAAATGTCTCTTGGTAAATTTATCCGGAGCAAAAGTGGATCTTGTACAACACTCAATAATGGATTTACAAGAAGTATGGATTCCTCCAATGGATTAGAAATTCCAATCTCAGAGGCTATGTCGTTATTGATTGGTCGTTCAAGAGAACCCTTTGGTGAGTTAGGAAGCAAAGGAGTATATTCTTCCGGATCTTCTAGAGGTAACCCTTGCATCCTATGTGAATGACACGGGACGATGTTGTCCACAACAAATAAAGAATGAAAGAAAGCTATGGCCAACTACAGAAAAACATAACACTCTCTAATAAAATCTAGATATCAAACATGCAAACAAACCTTCTTATTTTGAAGTCACTAGTTGGTGATGAAATCCAACGTCGTGAAATCAATACAAGAAGGGGCTGGGATAAAGTAGGTGGAAAAGTTACGTTGACGACCTGCTTAACAAAATTACACCTTGGTGCAATCTCCCACACATAATCATGGGTATACCCTCCAAGGATCCTGAGTGAGTTTGGCCAACATCAATTCCAGCTACCGTGAAGACTTGCCCCTCCACACTCACCTCGTGTAAAGAATATAAAGAGATAGGCCACTAAGGTTACCAATTATGACAATGATGCTTGCAGAAGCAGTCGATAGTCTAATCCATGTGCAAGGGAAGGGTATCTAAGCCCGAAATCAACTCGATAAGGTCCCCATATGATTTTATTCTCAAGTGACCCCCAATAATACATGCAATCTCTACACTAATACCAACAAAGAAGGGTGAGTAACTTCGTTGGCCCTAATGCGACCTCATGATTGACCCTTGTGTTAGAAGGCCTTCCCAGGACAAAATGTAGCAAGTGGATTTGTAATCTCCCTATCACAAGATACTATTGTGTGTTTTGAATGATGCCTGCAGAAGCAGTCGACAGTCTAATCCATGTGCAAGGGCAAGGTATCTAAGCCCGAAATCAACTTGATAAGGTCCCCATATGATTTTATTCTCAAGTGACCCCCAATAATACGCGCAATCTCTACACTAATACCAAAAAAGAAGGGTGAGTAACTTCGTTGGCCCTAATGCGACCTCATGATTGACCCTTGTGTTAGAAGAGCTTCCCAGGACAAAATGTAGCAAGTGGATTTGTAATCTCCCTATCACAAGATAATATTGTGTGTTTTGATGCTTTGGAGAGTGTGCCTTACAACCTATTCCAAAGCTCTATCCTAGCTAATGTTGGTGTATAAAAGTTCTAGAAAATAAAAGTTGCCAATAGATTTTAAAATTACGTTGTATTTTAAAGGTGCTTGTTTACTCAAAAGGGAAACAGAAGTGAAACCAATGATGTATTTGAACTTGACCCAATAAGATTCAAGAATATATGAAATGAAATCATTTCATTCGATGAACTCTAATTACAATAGGGAGAAGGTTTCTCTTTCCAGAATACAAAATCCACAAAGCACAATTTCTCAATCTTTGAATGATATGGATTCCAAACAATCAAAGTGTACTAAATCTTCCAATTTTCTCTTTTCAACAAATATTTGAATGCAAAATTTTTCTTACAAAGACTACTAAAAAGAAGAATAAACTTCAATCATTTCCTTTTCAAATCATAATAGAGACATAATCCAAAAAAGAAAGAATGGTCTAAGAATACTAATGCACTCTCAACACTATTTCCAAAATCAAAATCACAATGCAAGCAAAAAATGAAAGATAAGAAAACCTTTTTTCGAATCCAAACAAAAATTGTTTCTTAATTGACAAAAGTCCAAAACTTAAAATCAATCCAAAACTCAAAAGAAATCAAGAACTACTTATCAAACAAGCACCCAAGAACAAAGCCTTGATATTATACCCTTGTGATAAGAAGTAAAAGATGAAATTTACAAAGCTTCTGAAGAAGACTCTCAATCCTTGAAAATCAATCAAATCTATGATTAAAAGATATAAACCAATCATTCACCAAAGCTAAAAGTTCATCCTAGGAAATGAAGACAAATCTGGGCAAAGAAAATAAAATTGACTATCACTCCAACAATTCCTACAGGAATCGTCGCAGGCTGCAAAAAGATACATTGCGATGATTTAGGATCGTCACAAGCTATCAGCAAGGCACAATGCGATGTCGTCACCCTGATCTACACAAGAAGGGTGCGATGATAAAGAATCGTCATAGGATGAAAATAGAACACAATGAGACGATCTTTGAATATAATGAAAATTTGGAAGAATGATAAAAAATTTCAATGAACCTTCAGGACCAGGGAGTCAATAGGGATCACCCACAGTCTCACAGAATGAAATTGAGCAAAAGAAGGAAGGCCAAAATCAAATCAGAAGAAAAAAATCAAAAGAGGTCATATCCTGAGTATGGTCATCAATTTTGTTATCGGACAAATTGGTAAGTGCGGGCACAAACTAATCTCCCTAACTTCCACGGGAAGCTAGAACAAAACAAGACAAAATACAAACTTCACCTTAGACTTCATTGTCATATAAACTAGTTCAGAGAGGGACAAGTGACATACCTTTTAAATGACACTTGATCCTCACTAGTGTCATCCTTGTCGCTCCATATTTGGATTTGCGAGATGTTGAACTTGTTTAAGAAGAACAAACCAACAAAGATAGAGAAAAAAGATATATACATATTCAAATGAATTCTATGTATAAGATCAAGGAGTTATACAATAAAAGTCAAGACACCTTTATAGGGAAGATATGTATTGCTGCATTATATTAAAATGGAAAGTGGAGAATACAACCCATGCCTTGATGTTTCAAGGTCACTTTCAATGGCTCTTTTCTTCGAAACACACACCTTTTCTCCAATTCCTTTGATGAATAAGATCCACCATCTGACATAGAGAGCTAAAGCAAAGCTATCTCAAGTATAATCTATAGCATAACTCTTCATGCATATGAAAGCCTTTGCAAACCTTAGCCTTTTCCATAAGAGATCCCTCTTCATATAGGGTGAAAGAGGGATGGATGAGGATATTAGGATGATCCCACTAAATCAAAAAAGTGAGTAATATCCAAACTGATCGGAAGCCACCTCATTTTCTAGAAGATTCCTTTATAGAACATTCATGAATTTTGACTTTTTCCTTGTTTAAGGATCATCGCACCCTATGCATAGGCACCCTACAACGAAGCCACAGTCCATATTTGGTGCAACATGTGACGATCAAGCATCGTCGCACCCCAAGTATAGAGCAGGGTGCGATGATCTCCCTTGTCATATTTTTTAAGGAAGAAAACATAAACCACTTTTCTCATGGAGAAAGTATCTTTTAGTGTTTTCAGGGAACATGGAAGTGAGTTATGCACATGTCATCAGTTGATCACTGGGGTGACCAAAATAATGTGTAACAACCTTCTTCCAACCAAAAAGATGTTCTAAAATTGAGAAGGGGATCTAGGGACTATGAACCCCATATTAAACACTTTATTGACATTACAAAAACATAATTGTATGAGAGATTTAAGAAAATACATAGTGCACTTAACTTGGGCCAAATATCTGTCCATAAATGCAAGCCTTGGTATGTTCGAATAAACACAATTCTTAACACATGTTGTATATATCACATTTGAGTATGGTTATTATTATGACACACACACATATATCGTGTTTTTAATAACACCCTTTTGCAGAAATGCTCAGTTATATTTATGTCATCATCATCTAGAGACTTTATTGTACATTTTATCAAAATGATTTCTTATATGGGACATGCCCTAGGTGGGGTGGAATGGAATTTCTAAGCAAGTGCATCCATGAATCGATGAGTATGAATTGGGGAGGAAGGAGGTTTCCTTGCAAATCTTTAAATATGTCACATATGATATTGATGGAGGGAAGGAAAGAAAAAAGATACAATTGGTGACTTCCCAGGTATGAATATGTGACTTCATGAAGGACTTCATCAAAAATACACAAAAATATGTTTAGCATGTGCATGTGGCTCGATGGAAGGATGGGCATTTTAGAATATGTAGAGATACATTTCCAGTTGGCACTATGTTATCAATGGTTGATTTTGTTGAGAACTACACCCTTCAACTAAAAAATGAGATTCAAATCCAATATTATCACTCAGATTAGGTCAAAATAGTGGTCCATATCACATACAAGCATGGGCCATATAGTAACAAAAAAAATAAAGTTATATTAAAGGGGTATCACTTCTACATAAACTATGATCGGTGCCAGGACTTAGCCTACGTATAAAATTGTTTTCAGTTGTTTTACAATCATCTTAAGGAGAAGAACATACATATGGATCAACATTGGATTTGGTCAGATGGTTGTGCAAACCAACTAAAAAATGCTCGTGTATTTCAATGGTTGTGTATATTACACAAAAAACTCAAGGTACTACACATTTGTAACTGTTTTGATTCCGGGCATGGGAAAGGGGAGCATGATGGAGCAGGCGCATGCATAAAAAGAGTGTTACACATGTAAAAAATGAATCTCACAACTACTTCCCTCATTCAAGATGCAAAATCCATTGTTGAATGGTGTTCTTCAGTGATGGGAGAGGGAACAAGAAACCATGAAGACCAATCATAGAGGAAATGACATGTACATAGATATTTTTGGGAGGTGGTTGATGTAGATCGATCACAGTGGTATGAATGCAAAACAATCCATGGCACTCATGGATTCCATTTAGTTTGAACATCATACAATGCAATAGTTGAAATATGGACAACAAAACTCTTTCTTTTGTGGTCCATGTAGTAGTATTGAATGGGATGACTGTGAATTGACAAACTGGGTTGATAGATGGGATCATGTATCAATCCCCATTGGTCAATGTATAACTATGGAATTATTCTAGTTGGAGAAGGACCAATCAAGTATTTAAACAGATTATGATCATGTCTTTGATCTCATACTGCCAAGTTTGTTGAAACCTTCTTTTAAATTTTGAATAACTAGAATTAATGTCTTATACTTTGGTCATTTAGTGGAATCACGTGTTTGCACTCCATTTTTTGCAGGGAACATATACGCAGTGGTTTCCCCAAGAGGGAATGGATGGGGAACTGATTATTGGATGACACATTTCTTAGAGGGAAAGCAGACCCTCATGCAATTAGTAATAGACTCCGAAGGCATTGAATTTTTGATTGGGTCGTTGGTTATTAAAGGAGAATATCTTACACTGGATGGAAGAACACTTAAGAAATGTGGTTATGTATTTCAAGATTGTATACCAAATGAAGTGGTATACCAATTTATGAACTTGGTTGTTGGTACAAACCTCCAACTACAAACAATGCCAAGTAAGAACTCATCAAAGGTACGATACTTCTTGCCTTACTCTGAGCACGAGAAGTTAATGGATACCATCAGTATTAGAAGTGATCATAATGGTCTACTTGAATTACCATAGGACATGTAAAAGGAATAATTGAACAAATATTTCAGATTTATGAATTATTGAAAATTTGGCTTCATTTTATGGTTGTTATGGTATTCTTGTATTCCCATGCCTTGCCTTGCCTTTCCATGCCATGTTATTCCTTGCCTTTCCTTTCCATTATACAGGAACGATTATGGGATTATATTAGAAACTTGGCATGAATGCCTCAATTCATATTACAAAAATTAGGAGCAGGGCCCATAGTACCTCTTCTATTATAAGGATCTTGGCGTTTATGCTAATATTCCAGGTCTTCTTACATGCAACAATGGAATCCATTTCCGTGATTTTCCCAAGATTGTGAATATAAACAAATTGTTTCAAAAGGATGCAATAGAACATGGAGGGTAGAGGGTTAAGGGATTGGATCCCAATATTTGTCTCTGTCTCTTAGAATGGACCCAACATAAAGGAGGACTGCTTTATTTGCTTCCAAATCCACTTCCTTATTGTTCATTCTCAGCACATGGAAAAAATTCAAGTTATAGAAGGAATTTGCAAGGACTTTGATTCTAAAGATCAGTCTTGGAAAGCACAAATATGATGGGGTAGAATTGGTCACTATGGATTTAATGATGGCCTGTGAGTTGCCAAAAACATTTACCTCACTGATGCCCAAGTCTTTGAGGTACTTGAGTCCTTGGAAGAGATCCATCACTTCAACTTGAATACTGGAAGTATGGCCCAAGCCCCAGGTGAAGACGTGGATCGTCCTGCCTTCTAAATTCTTTATAACTCCCCCTGCACCGACTTTTCCTGGGTTTCCTTTGGCTGCCCCGTCAAAGAAGAGGGAGTGTCTTGATTGCTTGGAGATCTAGTCATAGAAATCTTTCTCTTTTTCTCTTATTTGCCACTTTTTGGGAGGGGTGTTGATTCTTACTACTTTTTGGAAATGAAGATCAAGTGAGGCGCCCCAATCAAGATCTTGCTGGCATAAGTTTGAGTCATCCAACTGATCTACTGGGCATTCTTTCAGCTGGCATTTTATCTTGATCACCACAAACTTAGCATCCTATGCTTTATTTCTAAAGATATGTTTATTCCTCTCTAGCCAAATTTGCCAGCTGGTGATTTTTGGAAGGGAGATCCAGGCAGCTTTGATTATTTTGTTTTTTGGAAAGGGACCAGGATATCTGGGCAACAAGTTTGCGAACAACTCATAAATGGAGCTAGGGAGAGTAAAATTGGGTCTCCAAGTGCCTAAGAGCTCGTGCTAGATTTGCATTACGAATTTTCACTCCAATACCAGATGGCGGGTGCACTCAACGTTTTCTCTACACAAGATACACCTAGAAGGACCATAAATTCCCCTTTTCTGTAGCCTGTCATCTATTAAGATTTTGCTATGACACAACAACCAACAAAAGAAGTTGACTTTCAGAATGGAGGAATGATTCCAGATCCCCTTCCAGGGAGATGGACCGGAAGGAACGTGAGGCCGCTCCAGCAGCTTGGCATAGCCCTATGCCACAAAAAATCCACCAACCATTGGCCCCAAGCCACGAGTGTCCTTTCTCCTCGTGTGAGTGGGAGTAATGCCATGAAAAAGGGAAAAAAACTCAGTGCTATTGGCTTGAAGTTCCAGGGGCACTTCGATTTTCTTCCAACTCGCCCAAGTTGTACCATTCCATAAGGAGAGGTCCCGCAACGTTTTATATATAGCGTCATCCAACCACAAGCGCAACGTTTGCAGGGAGATGTACTCTGCCAGTGGAGGGTTGTTCATAATACGATCATTCCACATGTTGATGCTTTTGCCATTTCCAGGGATCCAGAATGCGTGTGAATTGATCAGAGGGACAACCTTGGCACAGAGGTTGAGGAGGGCCGACTTGATTTGAGGGAGTGGATTGTCTAGGCATCGGGTTCTCTTTCCTTTGAAATATTTCTTCCATAGTGCCAACTATGCCCAGCGAGGATTGGGAGCAATGATTCTCCAAATAGTTTTCACTCCCATAGCTATGTTTTGAGAGCAGAGGTTTTTAAAGTTCAACCCCCCTCCATCAATGGCTTGGAGACTATTTCCCATGTGACGAGAGGGATTTTTTTCTCATTTTGCTTTCCTCCCTTTCAAAAGAATTGATGAATGCAATCCTCCATCTTCCTGAGGATGACTACATGATCAAGAAGGACAGAGAATTGAAATAGAGGAAGGCTGTGGAGTACAACTTTGATGAGAACCATCTTACCTACAATATTGAGCCAGGAGGAACCCCAAGCCTGCATTTTAATTTTGAATTTCTCTATTTGGGAAGCCAATCTCGATTGGAGGCTTTCTTGAGAAAGATAGGAAGTCTAAGGTACTTGAATGAAGACCAGGATGAGGAGGCAGCAAATCCAAAGCATCTGGCTATAACATTGAGAGAGGAGGTTGAAATGTTTCGGCCATAAATGTGACATTTCCCTTTGTTTAGCTTACTTCCATATTGCTCATAGAATTCCTCCAACACTTCTCTGAATAGTAGCCAAAATCACTGTGGCAGCACCCAACAACAAATTATCGTCGACAAAGAGGGTGTGATTGATTTTTTTAACTCCCCTTGCTATACTTAGTCCAATGATCTCATGATCTTGCTGCTTCTTATCAAGGTAAAAGCCGAGGACAGAGGCTTGTAGAACAAAGAGAAGGGGTGAAAGAGGACATCCCTGCCTAAGTCCTCTCGAGGCTTTGAAGAAATCAGCAGCCCTACCATTCACCAGGGGGGTGATCCAGGGCTCCAAGATACAAGCCCAAATCCAATTTATGAATCTCGATCCAAACCCAAGCTTATGCAAAACATCCAACAGGAAGCTGTGTCTAATTCAGTCAAAATCATTTTCTAGATCAAGCTTGACAACCATACCTTTTTCTTTTTTATGAAGACTTGAGTGGATCGCCTCTTGAACTAAGATGAAGTTGTCCACAATTTTTCTTCCATGGATGAAGCCTCCTTGATTCTCCGGAATAATTTTGGGGAGAATGTTCTTAAGTCTACTGGCTATAAATTTGGTGATCAATTTGTACCCTATGTTACAAAGGGATATAGGACGAAATATGTTGAAGGTTTTGGCTCCTTTCTCCTTAGGGATGAGGGCAAGGAATGCAGAGTTAGTGCCGCCTCTGATTTTCTGACAGTTTTGGGATTTTAAAATCATTTTAAAGAAATCATTTTCTACAATCTGCCAGCAAGCCTGGAGGAATCTAGATGTAAATCTGTCCGAGCCTGGGGCTTTGTCAGGGTCCATAGCATAGAGGGAATCCTTTACTTCACTTTTGGTGACTTTGGCTTCTAGCAGTTGATTCATCTTTGCTGTTATCAAGAGGGGGACCACTTCCAGAAGTTTAGAATTTTGACCCATCTCCCCTTCCTCATTATACATATTTTTAAAATGGAGGAAGGCTGCCCTTTTGATGCTAGTATTATCCTTGTGGGTGATATTTTCTTCCTTAATTTCTGAGATGGCATTTGACAATTTCCTTTCTTGGGTTTGCTTGTGGAAAAAGGAGGAGTTCCTGTCCCCTGCTTTGAGCCATAGGCTTCGCAATTTTTGCCTCCAGTATTCTTCCTCGACCAAGAAAGCCTTGTGAAAATTTTGTTGAAGATGTGCCTCTTTTTCTAAAGCCTCTTTTTTTATTTCAGCATCTTCCAAATGCAAATGGTGGAGCTCTAAGGCACTTTTAATTTTTTTCCTTTCGATGGCAGGATTGGGTAAATGTTTGGCCCATCTTTTTAGAACAACTTTCATTCTTCTGAGTTTTTCCTCCCAAACAAAAAAAGGGGAGCCCTTGACTAGCTACTTCCAACTTTCCTTGATCGTGTCCATGAAATTCGGTTCCTTGACCCAAAAAGGGCTAAATCTGAATGGTATTGGGCCAAGATCAAGATGCGCCAGCAGCTCAATTTTGATGGGTTTGTGATCAGAAACGTTGCAAGGAAGAATATGCATTCTAGCCTCTAACCCTAGAAGGAGGAAGGAACTTTGAACAAAGAATCTATCCAATCTTGCTGCAATATGACCAGGACCGACTCTTTTATTTTACCAAGTGAACTTACCAGTAGAGGGCTTGATGTCTAGAAAGTCCTAGTCCTGCATAAGATCTTCCACCCATTCCCTTTCCAGATCCCTTACGATGTTGCCTCCTCTCTTTTCTGTTGAGAGTAAAGTGAGATTGAGATCTCCAACAATGATGACATTTTCCATATTTACTAGATCTGTCAGGTTTCTTATGGAATCCCAGCAGGCCTTTTTCTCCCCAGCATTAACTGGGACGTACACATTAAAAAGGCTTATGATCTCCTTTGTGGCGATATGTTGCAGCTTTAAAAACAACCAATGAGTGTTTAGAGTCTCAGAGACTAGTGAGAACTTATTAATATTCCAAAGAGTGCCTAGCCCACCTGATGCTCCACGAGCAGAGACTGCATGCGCTCCACCTTTATTCCAAAATTTCTTACTTGTTTGAAGGAAGACCGAGTCCTCCATTTTTGTCTCCTGAATGAGGATTATGTCTGGGGTTTCTATTCTTATTAAACTTATTGTGGATTATTCTTTGGCTCTGCTCCCCATACCCCTATAGTTCCAGGAGATGACCTTCACCATTTACTTTTATTATGTTGGGTTCCCTTGGAGCCCTGAGTCTGGTGTCTCATCATCTTCAAAGTTTTTGCCAATAGTTTCTCAAGGGTTGGCTGGGAGCCCTGAAGCTTGTCTCTGTATGTTTCCTGTTCTCTTTTTTCCCGTGTTGACTTGCGGCCTCTTGTGGCTCTTCTAATAGAGGTTTGAGAAACTCCTAGTTCTCCTTCCTCCTTTGAGTCCTCTAATTCTTGAACTTCCTCCTCATCTTCTGATAATTTTTCTTTAGAGCTCTCTGCTGCACTTCCACCTTTGAATGAGCCAGAGGGGGTCTCTTTGGCTTGGGAGTTTACCTTTTGAGTCTCACCCTCTTGAACTTCCTCTATTTCCGAGCTTAGAGGCCCAAACTTGTTCTCTTTCCCCATCAGTGGAGGATTTTGCTGAGTAGGGGCCAATTGAGGGCCTTTGCCAGATTGGGCACTAGTCTTGTGGGGTTTATGGGAATACTTGATGTGCTTGATATGATTCCATCCCTCCTCATTCCCTTTCTCTACCTCATCATTGGTCAGACAACCTCTAGAAAAGTGGCCGTAAACATGGCATTTTCGGCACTTGAAGAGCATCTGCTCGTAATCTATATTTTGCACATGGGTCCAGCTGCCGACATTGATTTTTATGGCCTCTGGAAGACCCACCTCTAGATATACCTCCACACATATTCTGGCACAATCATATTGATCCTTTTTGTTCGCCCGATCTATAAATTTACCTCGGGCATTGCCTATGTGCTTCAGTGAGTCCCAGTTCCAACAGTGGACTAGAAGGTTTGGGAGCCTGATCCATACCGGGACCGCAGAGGGAACATTGGCTGCAGGGTCTAAGTCCGATGTCCATTTGTTAAGATATAGACCCTGAGGGCCCATGAAGTAGGAGCCATTCCGGAAGATCAGATCCTTCTCCTCTTTCGAAGTGAACTCGAACATGAAGTAACCTCTCCCCAATAAGTAGGAGGTTATGATGTTTTTGATTAATGGAGCTCAGTTTTTTCTGACCCAGTTCTCTGTGGATTTTGGAGAGGGCCAGAGCCCTGTGAACTATCCTATGAGAGCATGATCTACCAGGGACAGTGCAACCTGGATCGGTCCCTCTGGAGGAAGAGAAATCTCAGGGATCTCATCTAGTTTCTTCACAAACTTTGTCGCTTCATGTTTCTTCTTCTTTGGCAAGGATGCTAGCAGCTTATTGAATGCATCTACAACAGAGGGTGGAGATGGAGGAGGGGGCGTACCCAGATCCTCCATGGAGGCGAGAGAACCCTAGCTCCAGGCATGATGTAGTCTAGTCTAGCCTCACGCAATCGCAGTCGGGTTCATAGTTAAGATATTTCCTTACCATGCCATGTTATGCCTTGCCTTACCTTACCATTCCATACCATGCCTTTCCTTTCCAAGCCATGCCTTGCCTTGAATTTCCTTTCCTTTCCTTTCCATGTTGTGCCTTTCCTTGTCATGCCATGCCATTCCATGCCTTTCCATGCCATGACATGCCTTGCCATGCCATGACACGCCTTGCCTTGATTTGTCATGCTATTCCTTGTCTTTTCTTTCCATTCCTTTCCTTTACTTGCCTTTCCATGCCATGCCATGCCTTTCCTTTCCTTGCCACGCCATGGCATGCCTTTCCTTTCCATGTCATTCCATGCCATGCCTTGCATTTCCTTGCCTTTATATTCCATGCCTTGCCTTTCCATGCCATTCCTTTCCTTGCTTTCACTTTCCATGCCATGTCATTCCATGCCTTTCCATGTCATGAATTGCATTTCCATGCCATGCCTTTACTTACCTTGCCATACCATGCCTTGCATTGTATTTCCTTTCCATGCCATTCCTTTCCATGCATTTCATTTCCATTCCTTTCCTTGACTTGCCTTGCTTTACAATGTTGTGCCATGCCATGCCTTGCCTTGCCTTTCCATGCCATCCCATGCCATGCCTTACCTCTTCATGTCATGGCATGCCTTTCCTTGCCTTGTCTTGCCTTTTCTTGCCTTGTCTTGCCTTGCCTTGCATTGGAAACTATGCCTTGTCTTGCCATGCCATGTCATTCCATTCCTTTCCATGGCATGCCATGCCATGCCATGCCTTGCCATGGCATGTCTTTCCTTGCCAATCCTAGACTTGCCATGCCTTTCCATGCCATGCCTTGTCTTTCCTTGCCTTGCATTACCTTGCGAGGCCATACCTTTCCTTGTCATTCCATGCCATGCCATGCCTTGCATTGTCTTCACTTTCCATACCATGCCATGCCTTGTCTTGCCATTGCTTGCCTTGCCATACCATGCCTTGTCTTACCATGCCATGCCTTTCCTTTCCATGGCATGGCATGGTATGGCATGCCTTTCCTTGACATGCCATGCCTTTCCTTTTCATGCCATTCCATGCCTTGGCTAATCACAATTCATCTAAAAGGTACTTTCACTATGATACTCATAAAACTAATTGTTTCAGTGCATGTGTTTTGCAGATGGTTTTATAATTATGGTTAAGGAATTAGGGTTGTTGACTAATATGGGTCAATGGATTAGGGGTTTTGGATTCTGCAGGATCCTATATGTATATTGCATTTTAAACATTGAATATGATGAATAGAATATTAGAGGTGCGACTCTAAACAAGTTACTAGTTTTCCCAGTTTGGGTTTCCAGGGTAAAAATCTTTGTGTAATGTGTGTGTGCCATTGTAGCTTTTATGTTTTTATTAAGAATTAATTTGCAACAGTTTATTGTACAAGCTTAAAATATACACTTGGAAGTGGTACCTTTCATAGTTTTAATGAAATTCTCTTGAATATGAGGTAGCTTCATAAGTTCAAATAGGGAAATATTAGCCTTAGTTCTTTTCAAATATTCCAAAAAATCCTAATCCAATTTGGATGGAGGGGTATAAGAAGTAATATTCTTTTCAAGAGAGGGTGTCTTATAAGTGGTGGGTATTGTCTTAGTAGTTTCATAAGAGGAAGGGGGATTGGAAGATGATTCCTTACTTGCACTCCTGGTGGTTACTACATTTTGATACATATGTGTTTCTTCAACATCTTCTTCTTATTCTCCTAATCCAAATGAGATATCCCAAAAATAATTCACTTGTTTTTCCTTTTTTTCCTCTGGTTCATGAAATTGATCATGTTGTTCATCTTCCCCCTCCCATTCATATTTAGATTTAGTTTTTTTACACTTTCCCAATATTGGAAGGATTGATAAAAATCTTCCATGTTAATACCTTCTAAAGAAGGGGGAGTGGTCTTATTGGTAGGAGGAGTGCTCTTCTCTTTCTTGGGTTGAAACTTAAAAAATTTCTTGGGATTAGAGGATCCTTCTCCACAATTATTCTTCAAATCAGTTATCTCATTGGAGAGTTTCTTAGAAATTCTCTGGAGGGCCTCCATGTCTGTGGAATCATAATCCTTCTTATCTACAAAGGGCTTGTTCATAGTTGTCTTAGTTTTAGTATTACCTTTTTCTTTTGAAGAGTCAACCCCATGGTTACCTTTCAGATTCAACATGTCCTTCTCAACTTTAATGTCTTCTTTAAAATGTTGCTTCCAGATTACTTTTCTCATCCCTCTTAACAAAAATTGTCATGGAAACAAGGAGGGATGAATTATAGAATTCAATGGAAACGTCTTCAACAACCTTGGAATCTTGAGGAATTTTATTCATTAAAGTAAGAAATCATTGATTGAAATATTTTATCTTTTATTTAGCTTCCATTTTAATTCTTGAAATATCTAGAACTAAGGTTGTTGGAGTTTCTTCTTCTCCAAAATTTTCAATAAAAACAATTTCAAATGCATTCCAACTAGTAATAGAATCTTGAGATAGAGAAAAGAACTAGATTGAAGCCTTGTTTTCAAACATATAAGGAAATAATATGAAAAAAACATCTTCATATTGAACATTCATTAGTCGAACAACAAGCATCAACTTTTTGATATGGTCTTCAACAAAATATTTCTTATCAAAAGCAAACTTGGGTAAAAACTTTAGATGTTTGGGCATGTCATGGAGTGCTCTAGCCACTACTATAGCATCAGGAACCAACCATGGTTGGTTATTTTTTTGGTTATTATTTTTTTTGGACATGGGATGAGGGTTTAAAATGATTAATTGTCTTCCTTCTTCTTCTAGTTTTCCTTCTCCCTCGATTTCATCTTCGGGTTCACCCATTGGTGTTCTAGGTGGAGATTTAGGAGGAATGGGAGGTTGACCACCACCAGACAACAAGTAGGCTTCTAAGTATAAGTATGAGGATTTCAAAATTCCTTGTAAGACTTGGGAAAGGTGATATTCAAGTATCCCTATGATTGGGTTCCTTTCATGGGTTGGGGGACTTTCAAGAATCGATTATTCCAACGTGGGGATTCTTTGTCGTTTGGACATCGAAAAGTCAATAAGGAGCATACAGATCTGTAAAATCCATTAGAGAGTAAGTATTCGTTCATGAGATTCACTATCTTTCCTATTAATTTTTTTACTGGGAATTCTTTCAAATGTTGGAGTTCTAGGTTCAGATCGTAAAGGACCTCACTGGGTGGAAACCTGAGCTGGAGTATTAATTGAGTATTAAAGACGATTGCAATCTTGTTTAGGGTTAAGCTGTTAAGAATCACTTGGAAAATTCGTGTTTATCAACAAAATAGAATAGGTAGGGTTTAATGTTTTATTTGCATCCATTCAGTTTGATGGCCCTCCTTCTAGTGCAATTTATGTTGACGGGTCCAATTTGGCCTGTCAAGAAGGTAAGATAGAATTCCCAATGGAAAGTCCCAATTAGACCCACTCTCATTTGGGATGGAATTTATGACCAGTATGTGGGCCTGGTTTCCACTTTAAAATACTATCTAAATATGAATTTGAGAACAAAATGTTCACACATTAATTAAAAGTTGAAACTAAACTAACTAATGTTATCTAAGACTACTCTAAATGCAATTTTAAATTATTATATCATATCCTGATCAGGAGCAGACTAGTAACAATAAGTATAGTAAAATATAACACTACTTGCAAAAAAATTAATTCGTATATGCAAATAATGTGTGAACTTCATAATAAAACAAACATATTGACAATTAATTGTGTGGTCTACTTGTTAAACCATTGTTGTACTCATGAGGAAATTTATAAATGTGTAAACATATAGAGCATTGTAAAGAAGAAGTCCATAAACCATGTTCTATAGCATTCACATAGCAAACATATACAAAAGAGAAGTCGTGTATGTGCATATCTTATTATGAAATCTCCATAAGTGCCTCTTGCTCTATAAATCATACAGTAAAAATATTGTTTAGATACAATGAATATCCGAAAGAACCGGTTCTATTGTAGTCATCTCTTTTATAAAACAAGAGGGACTATTTACATTCTAAAACTACTTTTGTGAGAGGGTAGTTAGGGTATGTCTCTTTGGATTCCAATTCAATTTACAATCAAGAGAATGAAGAAAACAAAATTGGATCAGTTACAAAACTGGCATAATCATGAGATCCTCTTGGATTCCATCTGATCTCGATATTCCCTCTAGAGCGCATAGTCTTTCATTATCACTTCTAACTTGTTCAACTACATCTTGTCTAGTTCTAGTTATCGATCATAGATTTTTGTGCATACTTCTAGCTTTATCTCTTGTTTTGTCTTCTTGATGAAATTTTGGTTCAATGTTATCAAATTGATTGGCTTAAGAAATTAGTCATATGGAACCTCCTTATTCACCTCTGTTAGTTGTTCTATACTTTCCTGACTAGCTTCTCTTCGTTATTCTACTTCATCTATCATTAATATTGTCAGTGTTGCTTCATCAATGGCATGGATGACTTTCATTATGAAATATTCTAGAAGGTCATTATAATTGTTCACAATATTTTGTATGCCTTGGTCACAACCCCTTGAATAGTTTGTATAACTTGCAATAGGGGTTTCCATGTATCAAAAACGACCTGACCCTTTAGCTTTTGCTTATTGGTGTAAATTGGCAAGGTATCAAGTAGATTCTTGTATACTCGTCAATTTATGATCAGAACAAAGGCATAATTAGCCTTTTGATATATGTCTTTGATCTCACCGATTTGATCCTCCAACATTACTTGGTCATCCTTGTCTCTTTGGATATAATTCAATATGCATAAGAACTTCTTTTGTTCTGATTTAAATTGTTCATTAAGAGCCATGGATTCTACCCTTATGAATTCTAGGGCAGGGGTTGTTGCTTTTCTTTCTTCTAGATATTTATCAAGATTTTATTTTTCTCGCACTAACCCCAGAATCTTCTATTCCTATTGTTCAACAAACTTGTTGGTATCAACTTGTTATGCTTGCAGATTGGCCAATTCTTGTGCATGACTATTTTTCATCTATTCTATCTCTTCAGAGTGCTCCTATTTAAGGGAATCCAACTTTTCTTTGTGAAAATTTTGATCTGTGTGTGCTTTCCTTTCAAAGTCTGCATTTATTTGATCCTTTTGAGTTTGTAAGGCCTTGTGTAATTATTCTTTATGGAGGTTTTCAACATTTCTAGCTTCCCTTTCAAACTTTGAAGTGATTTCATCTTTTTGTGCATGTAAGTCCTGTTCCATTTATTCTTTGTAGAGTTTCTATGCGATACTAACTTCTCTGTGAAACTTACCAGATATGTCTTCTTGCTTTTCAATTAGCTTCCTTTCTAACTTAGTAATTTTGGCCTGTGCAGTGTCTACGGTCATAGCTACATCAAATATAGACATTGCATTTACTCCTTCAAATGCATGAAGTGCAGATTCAATATGTATAACATTCTCCTTAGGATCTAGCCATGTATCCCATTCAATAACTCTCTTGGTTGATGATTGGATGGCAATTGTTTCTTCTCTCTTCGTTGACCTCTTCTCAATCTATTTACTTTTTTTACTCTAGTAGTACTCCCCTATTGATACTGCAACATCATCTAAGTTTAACACTTGTCAGGAGAAGGTTGAATTACCTGGAATGACCATGAAAGGGGTACATTCCTAAGGAGGAATGTTCACTATGCCCACATTTGGGGTGGTTGGATTGTTTTCAGTTTCATTTAATTTTTTCTATCTTTTCCATTCTACTTCCTCATCAACTTTCCCTTTTTCTTCAGCTTCAACAATATTCTCTTGTTCTTGATCTTCTTTCTCTTTCTTAGCTTCAGCTTCTGCTGCTAGCCTTTGTTTTTATTCTTCATCCTTTTTCTATCCTTTTTATTTTGTTGCTAGTTTATTTTTCTCCTCCTCAATATTTCTTTGTTGAAGTGCATCTTGTTGGGATTTTGTCTCTTCTTCCTTCTTTTCCTTCCCTTCACTGGAAAGTCTCTTTAGCGCTTCCTCCTTTTTCTTCTTCTCATCAACCTTGGAGATATTCTTGGGCTCGATTTTAAATGTTCCTTTTTTTCCTATTGATTATTTTTCTTTTATTATTACTTTCTTTGATATTATTCTTCTTCTATTATTTCCTTTCTCTCTCTCACCGACTTTCCTTTTCTCTTCTTGTTCTTGGGCCTGCAACTTCTCCTAGTATTTTTCTAGAAGTAGTTTTAATTGTTCTTGAGTTATTCTTCTTTTCTCTTCCTCATCGGCTAGAAGCTTCTCTCTAGATACATCTGGTAGCCTCTGTAACACTTCTTCAAAAAGTAAAACTCCCTTAAAGAGCTCTTTTGAAAAATTCACTACATTTAATACTGGATGAGTGAGAGCAACAAATTTTACATGATCAACTGTTAGGTTTTTTGGGTCATGTCCTTTGGCTTCTCCTAAGCATAGGCATATTTCCTACATAGTCTCTTCCTATTTTTTGGTATTAGGGCCATTCAATAGTGTTTATCCCCCTATATGGATGGGGAATGTAGGCCAAATATTTTTGTTGCTATTTGAGATAAATGATTTTATCCCTATTATCATGGTTTTATAGGCATTTTCCCTAATTAAAAATTTGTGAGGGACATACTTAGGAAGTAGGTGAGGGGCCTCGAAACTCCCATATACCCTGATGTATGTATAATATTTTACTAGATACCAATATGTTATACCTTTCATTCTAGCCATGGCCTCTTTTGACAGTCTATATGTTGAATAACCAAAAATTATGATATGCAATGGGGTGAGGAAAAAATCACAAATGTTATAAATGTACCTTTTATAGTTCACATACCACAACTCTAAATAGTACACATGTATAGGAGGTTGGTCCTAGTTCCAATCCCATCTAAATGAAGGAAATGATATAGAAGAGTAGATAACGTCTGTGAGGTATGCAAACACGTAGAAAGTTGGTTTTTCATGCTTGGGATATTCGTGAAGTTCTGGAAAATGTTGAAAGTCAGAATTACTCCCCAATTAAACACCTAACCTATCATCACCACTATATAATACATGGGTAGTCATTCCATTTGAAAATGGGTGATGTTCTTTTCTCCATAAATTATATTCAACATAATGTTGGCAGCAATATTACAATTTTTATTTTTTAATCTACATAGCTGCCTACACAGGGTCATGAAATTTCATTACCCTTCATGAACAGTTTCCGAGATGACAGTTGAAAATCATCGCTTCTCTCTATTTTCTTTTAAAAATTTGTTTTCATGACTGTAAGCATGAAAACTTGCGTCCGGAATTACCATTATGTTTTTAAAGACAAATTTCTCATATGATTTATTATAAAATTGCGATTTCTGGATATGGACATGTTTCTCTCATTGTTTATGATCGTTTCGATTCTAAGAATGCCTAAGAAGCTTATGGTTGTTTTATTGAAAGACCCCTATCAATTGGTATTTGAGTTTTGTATTAATTTTGGTTTGATGATTAACTATATTTCTTTCATGGAAATTTTGGCTTCTCAATTCTTATGAATCACCTATCTTTGCAATTAAATTTGGATGTGCGCACTCTGTCCTAGCATGTACCCAATGCCAAGGTGGCATATGTAGCACAGGATGCCTTTACTCCTGAGCTTCATGATTTTGATAAGGCTTGGGGTCATGGCTCTGTGGATTTTTATCAAACCCTACCTATGAGTTCTTTGTTTATTCCCTTCCATTACCTACCAGAGACACGTTTTGGCGTGATCTATTCTAAGAAAATGGTTTCGAATTAGATCAAAACCTTGAAAACCCATAATCGAAATGAGCCCTTTTACCTTCATTGCGAGCAGTTTCCCCATAAATTGGTTCATTCCAAAGATATACCTCATCCTTTAGAGGTCAAATCTTAGATTTTCTCTGTGGCTGAAGTGAGCGTTTTGGTCTGTTTGCAAGTGTTGAAATGTTTGTTACCTCTCCAGGCCTATGCCTTAGCATCCCATAGCACCCCTCTCACTCGTCTAGCCATGTGTTTCAGCCTCCTACTCTGAACCCTTGATCAATCCAAAGGATATTCAACCAGTCTGTCAGCAAGTTATACATCTACAGGACATGTCATATTCAAAAAAAAACATAGAAGCAGCTACAACCATCATGATTCGATTTGATTTCATGATCAGAGGTATGATTTTGTTTAATTTTGGCACGATTTTGTCACTCTCAAGTTAGGATATACGACTTGATTGAATAGATTATCTTTCTTATAAATATTAGTTTGTTTTGTTTGTTGAATAAAATATGATTGTAGTTGCTATTATAACCAGCTACAGATTCTGTAGCTAGTTAGAAAAATTCGAATTACTTGTTTTGATAATTGAAAATACATCTGAAATCTTTTTATTTTTATTTGTTTTCAGGAACTCATGATTTTCAAAGAGATATGAAGCACTGTTGGGATCTTCCGGCCATACTATCTTTATGGTTTTAGTAAATAGATTAGGATGTTAGTTTTTGGTATCAAGTAAAATCTGGGAGGTTGCATCCCCACATTTTTTGGAACAGATTGGATGTTATCAACATGAAACATTTTGTTCCTGGAACCTATATAAGTGTGTTATTTTGTAAACATGAAATCATCTCTGCCTGGGGCAAAAACTATGGATTACTGAGTTACAGACTTGAATAGAATATGATATTTGTCATAGCTTTAGCTTCTCCATATCGTGTTTTTATTCAAGTCATGATTATTTCGATTTGTAATTATATTATGATTGCTTTAGCTATCGTGGTTTATTACAGATTGGTATGATAAAAATTTATATGTTATCCATGTTCTATGTCCCATATTTAACATACAATAATCATTCTGTTCAAACTTGAGATTAAGAGATTTATCTTCATCATTTGTTGAACATTTATACACAAGTTTTCACAGCAGGATTTATCTCAATGTGGCTTCTTGTGAAATTATAAGATTGTTGTGATCGTATCTCTTATATGTTATATCATTTGAATCCCATTATTGTTGTTTCACATTTATGAGAAGCAATTGTAGGTTCTATTGCAGGTTTACCTCATCAGATAGGGAGATGTGATGCTACATACTGAATAAATAGTGGATGTGATAACAGGTCAGTTTACTAGTTTAATGAATACAAAAAACTCCTATAGCTAAAACATTTTCTATTATCTGTGATATCTGTTTTCAATTAGACAATTTGTTATTCTATTTCTTGTTTATAAACATTATAAGAAAATAAATCAAAAGGATTGAATGATAACTTTGTTTTTGTTTAAATAAATCAATCCATATTCGATTTTCGTGCATTTAGATTAAAATTCACATTTTGTAAATGTTTTTTGTATATATTATACATCTAATAAGTAGACTTATGTTATAAATATTAGTTAGTAAACTGTAAATATATATTAGATCTGTATATAGTTTTTAGCAAGTGTTATTCATCAAGTTATTTTATCTTCTTTAGTTTTGTTTTTCATTTTTTTAGGACTTAGATCGGCCAATGGAGCCGCTAAACCCATCGGAGTGGATTAATCCAAATGGATTGGGTTAATTAGACAACCCCGGACTGGATTCACTCCTCCAGTTGACGAGTGGTCAATTTCGCCCATCAACACATAACAATCAACCTCATGTATTGTGTGTTATCACTTTGTAATTTCTCGGCTGAAGAAGAAGTTAACATAGGTAACTGTTTCAACCGCTTGGAGTCTTGGATCTATCCCTCCAAGACTCAGAGAGGGCTCTCTCTATATGATTTAGCTTGGTTTGGAATAGGATATTAGGCTAGTTATGAGGGATCACGGTTTTTGGTTTTTAAATGGTTGGCTTGGGACAACAAGGAGGGACATTGGGAAAATGGGGTCTGTGCTTAAATATATGATTCACTCTCAGATCTAGACAAATATCCTACACAGGAAAAGGTAGTGGAAATGTTGGATTGAATTAAGTTTGAATGGTGTCAAATGAGGAAGAAATAGGGGAGGAAAAAACCAAGCAAAGGAGCAGTTAAGAATTTCTCCAATAAATTCTACTCTATTAATTTTCCTTGACAATAAGAATTTGAAAACAAATGAAATGATAACTGGAAAAACTCTTAACAGAGAAAGGAAACGCCACCAACACCTCGACACAAGAATCCTGTCAACAACGTGCCTATTTCTGATCGATCATTTAAAGATTACAGAAAAAACCTTCTGGAATAGCAAGGCCCACAATCCAGCAAAAAAGGAATCCACTTCCTCATAGGTCGAACCCCCCCTTCATATTTTACGTGTGCATATATAGAAGAAAAATGCCTCATCCGTGAAAAGACTCGAGCTCTAATTTTCTGTTTCTAATAATAGAAAACGGTTATATGGAGTGACACATGTAACCACTAAACTGCCTAATTCCTAGGAACTAACTTAACAAAGAATGATTTGAAATTTGGGAATGCCACTTGAGCACCTCAAATGCTAGAGGTTGTTAGAATTTGCTGATAGCTGGAGAAACTGTGTTCTAACCACTGCCTGAAATGTGGGAAATATTTTCCATTTTTCATGAATGAATTTAAATTGCCACCTGATGATGATCGAGTTGCCATCTGTTCAATTTTTTGCCTTAATATCTACACTAGCCTGCCAACGAATTCTGAATTTTCTCATTGGATTTCCTGAAGATAATCAAAAGATGCTTTGCTACCGAGTACTCTTTAGATTGAAGGTTATCATCTTAGAATGATGAAGCTTCTAAATGATTTTCTATAATTTTTATGATGCCACCTGTATATGTTCCATCGAATGCATAATTGCTGGCTAGAGATGTGAATTTTGATGTCCATTTGTTGCTGAAAATCTGGGAGTGATTTTCCATCTAACAAATGCCTTTAAATTTTAAGTCCCGATTTTCTGTTCTAGGATACTCATCAACCTGTATTTAATTTTATTAAAATCAGGAACAAACTGCCCCTTTGTTGCCTGGAGATATGGAAATAATGTTGACTGTTCTTCTGCCTGAAAATATTGGATCTGCTGTTAGGTTTTCTGGAAATCTGGGAGTTCTTGATTTTCCACATTATGCGTAGAAGTTTTGTGAGGGTATGCCAATCCATTCTCCACAACACTCCATCCACTCTCGACTCATTCAACTCGCTATAAACTCTATGCACACATATGGCTTTGATGTTCTCTATGTTGGGGGTTGACACCTCGACACAATATTGGCACTCTCTCTTGGCACTTGCATGCACAACGCTATTCCTTTGACACCTGAGCTCTTTGGCATTTAACAACGAACCCTGAGTGCTTATATTGACATCTGGCTAACAGCTGAATAAATAATGACGAGTTTCCATCTTTCACACAACAATTCTTTACTTAGTCGTGGCACTTAGTGTAATGCTGACATACAATATTCATTTACAAAATGAACTTGACATCTGGGAGTATAACTAGCGTTGAATTCAGGCACATGCTCTAATATTGTGATAATAAAATTGCACCGTGGATATAATTCCTCCCTCCTATGTTTTGATGAACATTTGCATTGAGTTTTGGTGTTTTCGTTGTTGGATCACAATCTTCGTGTTTAATCTCATTGCCAACATTTATTAGCATTCTCCCTTTTGCCAATTTCCATCGATACCTGTGTTTGTGTATTTCTTTGCTTGCAGCTCTTGTGAGTGAAAAAATACAAATTACAACGAAAATGCAACCCACCAATATGATTAGAAGAATAAATGTTTCGTGACTCTGACTTGTCATGGGACCCCAAATGATTTTATTTGGAATAATCAAAACAAATACCAGAATATTTGCAGAGATAAAGGGGGGCACTGTCTACTATATATTGTGCACCCTGAATTATTGCATCAGAGGTCTTGAAAGTTTCGTTGCCCAATCTGAATATATTCTCCAATTTACTTTTGAGATACAAAGCCGCTCCTGTCACCGCAACATTACTAGATTTCCTATCTTCCAATAGTATAGGTTTATCTAGATTACCTTCAACATAGAAAATGAATCCTGTTTGTGCAAGAAAATACCCATCTCCTGTGGCTAGATACATATCAACACCTTGAATAGATACATTGCATTATGATGTTTGTTAAACTACTCATAGGCACCCCTTAAGCCAAAACATCAGAAGGATTTGGATTAGGTGAGTCTTTGATAGAACCAATGATGAGAAATAAGGGTTCTTAGACTGACCAAATGCCAAGCCCCAAGTAATAAGTCCATTATGACTATAAATTGTATCTTGAAACCATTTTGTTTCCCAAAAAGCATATGCACATGTTGGAATCTCCTCCCCTATTGGTTGTCCATTGTATGTTGGACTTTGGCTTATGTGTTGTTGATGTTGCGTGCTCACCCCTAACATGCCTTGTGTTGTGTTCTGTGGTTAGTTTCATGGAGCTGGAGCGTTGGAGCTTAGCCATTCAAGCCTTTGATACTCTGAAGATGCTCCTCATAGCTCTTTCTTGTGGGTAGAGGTATATATAGGCATTTACAAGGTTTGAGAGGTCGATCACTGGAAGGGTCGATCCTATCTAAAATGACAAGACACATTAAATTAGTCTCTAACAAAAGAATCTCCCTTCACGCCTGTGCGCGCCATTCAACGATTGTTGTAGCCACTCAATCTGAGATACGTCGAGTTTTGTGGTTGGAGGGTGTGGTTGCAAGCAAAACCCACGTCTTCGATTCGCCCATCGAAGCCTGTCAATGTGCTAACTGTAAAATACCCTGCGATCTAAGTGCTAGACCACGTACCAGATGGAGTGCCGGATGAGGTGCCGAACGAAGTGTTGAGCCATAATCTTTCTTGAAACGCATTCATTGATGAAGTATTTTTCCAATAATAATCTGGGAGATGATTCCGCAACATAAAACAACCATTTATTTGCGACACTTTTGGAGAGGTACTGAGAACTTTTGTCAACTTTTCGTTTTCACTATGCACCGTGAGGAATCTACGTTTTACCCAAAAAAGGTATTAGTCAGAATACTGATTTCCCTATAAATTATAGGGTTCTAACATGGTGCACTAAATTCATGCATAGAAATTAGTCTATGTCCTTACTTGAACTTTCTATCTTCATCGACCCACCAGTCTTACATCACTTCAGCAAAATCTTTGTTATCCTCATTGAATCTTCTCAGAAATGGCTTGTTTAGGGATACTATAGGCATTGGAAGGTGATATCAAAGACTAATATCTTCATACCTCAGAGATTTTATTTGGGTCCCTTTTTTTCTCACGATCCTGGTTGTGCTCTAGTTAAACTGTTTAAGACATCATTTAGCTTCTTCATTTTAAGGAAGAAACATCTATCGGGAAACCATCCGGTGAATGCATCTTTTTTGGATGTTTTGGTAAACCTCCAAATCTCTGTCTTTGGGAAGGAAGTTTCCTATGATGAATATCTTGTAAATTTCATCATATCTTGGGAAATGGTCCATCCTAGTATGATAGGTAGTATTTGTTGCTAAGATGACTTATGGGTTTGTTGCAGGCATGGGTGTAGGCGTTGGTGCATGAGCCATGGGGTTTTTTCTCTTCTTGGTGTTTGGGCTTGACATGGTGTAGATGTTATGTCTCATGACCAATGAAAAACACATAAGTATATCTAACAAATATAACAATACAGTAATATATAAATTAAAACTATTGCATACCTGTAACTCTTGAAATGGGGTCAAGGCTTAAAGCTAGCTCATGATCTATGTATGCAAAGTAGATTTTTTTAACAAGCTCACAAAAGAAAACAATGAATAAAGTAGGGTTTTGAAGTTATTATGGAGATACAAAAAATCCTCAATCATGAAATTGATGTTGAGTGTGCGACAACTTATTTGCAGGCATAACATCACTTTTCCATTAATGTGTTCAGAGGTACAGATTGCTCATATTCGTGCATTAGAGGCATAGTAGTTAACATTCGAACTTGAACAACTTCGAGAGTGCTATCAGAAGGAGCTATCATCAGAGAGGGGAAATTTCATCATCATTCCTCGTTCTGATGGGAGGGTATCAAAGGATATTTTGTCTTTGTATTGAGATGTATGTTGAGGATAAGTCGTTTAGGATGGGTTAAGATCATTCCTTTGTGGGCTATTGGAAATTTTCTTGTTGAAGGGTATAATTATCACTTAAAACAATGACTCTAACAACATGATCTCTAATAGTGTGGTTGGGACGTTATCTCAATGGAGAGGGAAATTTAAGAAATATTTTGGCTCTGATGGGAAGATATCAAAGGATATTGCTTCCTTGAGAATCATGCTCGTTAAGAATTTTATGCTCATAGGGAAGCTTGAAATTATGGGGAAAGGGATTAGTGAATCATTCAATGCCTGCCATGCATTGAGATTAGTTCTGTAGGGGACTCACTTAGGGGTTAAAATTATATTATTTGTATAAGCTTTATAAACCAACAACCAACTGACACGTAGGAAAAATGATCGCTTTAATACTTGTGAATGTATGCATCAAAAGGAAAATGGTTATCGGAAAGGACTTCTTCATGGTCTACTTTTATTAGTGCGAGAGGCATTCCAAAATAAATCATTCCGAAGAAAATGTTTCTAATATTACTATCAGAAAGGTTCTACTAGAATATAAATTAGAATGGTTGATATATTTCATTCTAAAGAGTGTTTTCTTGACAAGAAATAGACTGATATCTTGAAATCATTATTAGGTCAGTGAATGATTACCTTGTGGTTGAGCACGACTTTGCATTTGATATTTTTGGATAATTGTGAATCAATATATAAGTAGAAAAATTAAAAACCTTATATGTTCATCATTGCTTGTAGGGTCATGATTTAGATTGTTTCAACAAAATAGTAGGTTCATATGTTAGTATCAATTCAAGTATGCAGTGATACAATACCTTGCAAAAATTTTAGTAGGGCGGACCCACTAAGATCCTCTCAAGTTAGATCATTTTAGTGGGATGTTGTGGGGGGCACAAAAGATCAATTAGATCTCCTTTTGATTTAACTACTTGAGAAGAAACAATATTCTCATGCTTAAATTTATTTGTCTCTGATATAGTTTACAAAATGCTTCATTTACAATATGCATCCACATCAATATCAAAGTACAAGTATTTATCCATAAATTCCTTCTCATTGCTAATCATAATCGAATTATCCCATTGACTAGAGTCCAATGATTGAGATGCATGTCCATCATCTTATAGTCATTGGTCAATACATTCATCGTCTTCAAGTAGGTAATCATTATTGTGATAATCATCGAGAAGTGCAATGTTGGGTTGGGAATTCTACACTTGTCTGGAACAAAAAATGGTTTCCACCCTTCTATGGCCATTGTCCAACCCTTCTTGGGTCTAAGTGCTCCAATTGTCAGGATAGGATATTGCAACCTTGGTCTCATATCTTCCCCCCTTTTCAACTATATGGATTCATTATGGAGTTGTTAAACAATTCAATTCAACTTCCTAATATTTGTATCATGATTGTTGTGAGATACCTTGCTAGTCCCCATGGAATTTTGTACATGGGGAATTTATCCATGAAAATTTCCTTTTCCCACACCTTTGTATTCCTTTGTGTTATAGGGTTTGATAAAATGTAGAAGTTCCCTGTACTGATATTGATAGGATAGCCATATGTCTTTTAAATCATCCTAATGTGATATCAAGATCAACATTACTTTCAAACATATCTTCTTCCATTTCATAGGCCTTTCTCATGACTTGTTTCAATGTGTTTATACGAGCAGCTTCTAGTGCATAGTTCACATTAGAGGGAATAAAACTCTTGTAGCATCTAAGAATCATTGAATCATTTATGCATTGGCCTTCAAGTATTCATTGTAGAGTTATAAAAAACTTGAGGCTAAAATCCTTGATTCTTTCACCCTTTTCAAGGTGAATTTGAGTGAACTTGAGTAAGGAGGGTATGATAAGCATTTGGGTGGGTGCATCAAATTAAAATCATATCGTTGAAGTCATCAATACAATTTATAGAGCTAATTAACATGATATAGAACAATATGAGGATAGACCTAGAAAATTTTGAAGGAACACCCTCACTAAAACATGATCGTGATTTATGAAATGCATGTTACACATTGCTAGAAATTGATCCAGATTCCTTTCAGGACTTCCTGAACTATCATTGTTGAATATGGGATAACACCCTTGAGGTAAGGTTTATACCCACTATTGTTGTCCCCTCAAATCCAAAGGGCTCATCCTCATGCTTCTTCTTGGATTTTGGTTCTACTCTTTGTCGTGGTTTCTCCCCTTAGGTATTTCTCTATCTACCATTTCAATCTATTTTTCTCATCTAGGACTATCAGGTGGAGAAATATACGGGGATAAGAAGGGAGTTTATCTCAAAAATTTCTTCATTGTAGAACTCTCACCCTCAATTTTGTTCAAGAGCTATTTTTTTACTTTTGGTGAGAACTCCTTGAAATTTCTCTAGGGTTCCCAACATAGCATAATTTCTTACATATTCACTTGAATCGTTACCACCAAGTAATTAATTCCAATAAATTCGAGGTGCTTGCCCTATTACCCAATTCTCTTCTTGTGGAAACACGTTCCAAGAATGCATGAGCTTAGTGCATTCTTGAGCTGTTTTTAGAGTGAGATTAAAACATTGATTTAATATTCTATATTTATCTTCTAAGACAACATGTAATTTTTGTTTATTGGATCTCCATGCGACATATTTTCCCCAATGGAGTCACCCAAGTGTTGAAGCATTTTCCTTTTGGGATGGGTGAGTCACCCAAATGTTGAATCCTTTTCCTTTTGGGAAGGGCTCAATGTTAAGGGCGCTCTTTGAGTTCCTTGAATATTCCCCTCAACATTGAGCCCTTCCCAAAAGGAAAACACTTCAACATTTCTAGATATGATTGCTCACATTCTTGT